>JAWPHD010005721.1:0-157856 GCA_037043455.1 Cyrtodaria siliqua | reverse complement strand
CATACAAACAAACAAACTATGATAAAGATCGAGTTTGAGTTTACCACCTACCACAATTTAGAGGTGTGTCAAATGCCTAGGCCATTGTTTGGTCAGCTGACTTTGATGATCGAAATTATGAATAGTCAATTAATTTACTCATATGTTGATTGACAAGAAACATAAGATAGGTTAGTATGTTATCACAACAATATAGAATAATTATTAAGAGTAAAATATTTGGTTTACAAGTTAAATTTTACATGCGATCCGATATATCATGTGGGTATTAAATTAAGAGCTCTGCTCGGTCTTAGGCAGTGCCTAATATTCATATTATGAGTACATTATTATATCAGGAATCTCTATGAATACTCCCTGATAAAACAAATAAATATGTACCGCATGTTCGGAACTTCAGACAGTCGCCATTTTGTTTATCTTATAAATGAAGAGGTCGCTACTGCAGAGTTGTCGTTTCTTGAAAATAGTTCAAAATGGCGTCGAGTACTCTCCGAGTCGGAATCCCGAGTGACGGAATTCGACGAGGCAGTTCCGATTGAGTGTTTTGCGTCTACGGAACTTATCGAGGATTTATTGATTTATTGATTGTACACAGTCTGGTGGAAATTTATAAACACACCGTTTTATATATTTGGACATTGTGCGTGTATATAAAGATAAGAACATATAACATTTAAAGGCGTTTTCTTAGCATGTCGATTTCAGGAGAGGAATTAGATATAGGGACGGAAGAGCCCGCGGAAGAAACCGATACTCCAGAGGATGTTTTATTTAAAGCTATACTAAACAATGATCTCGAAATGGTGAAAGTAAAGCTTTCTGAGGGTTTAACAGCTCTTACAAGAAGTTCATATGGGGACATTGCTCTGCATTTCGCATGCCTCAATAGCAAACTAGACATCCTTAATGCGTTAAAGGACACTTTAAGAAAAGAAGATATCAACACAATCAACATCGAGGATGACGATACTATATGTGGCACTGCCCTACATATGTCCATGGATGGGCAAGTTGATCCCGCGGTGGTTCAAGCACTCCTGCAATGGGGAGCCGACGCTAATGCCAGAGATGCAAAAGGCTCACCAGTATTACATGAACTTATTTATCGCGCTTTTGAAGATCTGGAAGATAGATTTGAATCTGAAGAATCCATGTGGGAAGATTTAGAAACTGGGTCTGAAGAATGCAAGTCTAACGAGGTTTTAGAAAACTTCGATGATATTTCGGACGATTACGATCATAGTATGGGTAACAGTTACTTTGAAAAGCTAAGATTACTGCACGAGCACGGTGTTGACATGAATTTAGTACATTCTGAAACAGGATTATCGCCTCTTCATTTTTGGTGCCAGAGTTTTCACTTGACCATGGAAAAATACATCGAGAGTGGTGTTCCAGAATGGTGTGTAGTCTTCTTGAAAATGATTCTTAAATACGGGGCAGATCCAAATGCAGTAAACGAAAGAGGAGAAACACCTTGGGTGTTTTTGGCTCAAAGGCACTACAAGCCAAACCATGTTGAATTCATGACCACGTACAGAAATATTCTTTCGTTGATAATTCCAGTGCTATCAGATATTGAGAAAAGAGATATGTATCAACGAACATTACTCCATACTGCTTCGGAATTCTGCAACTGTGTTCTTCTAGAAGAGTTATTGAAGTTACCATGCGATGTAAATCTTCAGGACAAATTTGGATTGTCGCCACTACATATTATTACGCATTGCATAAGTACAGACGAGTCCCCATTTGTTAGACGATTGATAGCCTGTTTGGTTGAGAGAGGTGCCAATGTCAACGTCGTTGACAACAACGGCTCCACACCATTGCACCACGCTGTCCACTTGAAGAATCACGCTGCACTTGAACTTATTTTAAAACTCGGCGCCTTAGTTGACATAAAAGACAAATCTGGTAAAACTGTAAATGATCTAGCTCTCCTTGAAGGTGACTCGGATGTGCTTAAACTTTTAGGAATAGAACACAAGCTCGAAAATGAAGTTGTACCAGGAGTGTCAGATATCCGTTTTGGTTGGTTTTATCCCCTGTGTTGCCACAAGCAATATAGTGGAGAATCCAGAGGTATTGAGGAATCAGAGAAGGTTAAAGACAAAAGCATCGACCAGTGGCTGAAAACATATCCAATGTGCGTTCATAACAGCAAATTCATTCTTCAAAATTCAATCCCATCACTTGAATCAAACAAAGAAGAAATGGTTTCTTCTGAAATAGATGCAGATTTAATGAAAAGAGAAATTTATGAATTTGCAAAAAAAGCTGCAGATCGTATTGGAACGCTTCATCCGCTGTTCCAATCCAACGTTGTCTTTGGTGGAAGTGTATCAGAGGGGACCAAAGTTGGAAGCGCCGATGAGTTTGATCTAGTATTTGACTTGTTTAGATTCCGAGATCATTTAGAAGTGATAGAGGACCCTGAAAATTTTGGATTTTCTAGACTTAAGGTATTGAAACCGGAAGAGTTCTCAAAGTACGGGCTTGAATCACTTGTTGACGATGAGGGCCTTTTGAAACGTTCAGAGACCAGTAACACTTTTCACAAATTTCTTGAAAAGGCAATAAGATCAAAAGAGCTTGTTGATGGCAACAATTTCTTTGCCTACTGCGGCACAACAAATTCGCTTGGCGAATGTTTCAATATCGGGCAATTACATTTAGTATGGTATGGTCCATTTCAGAAAAGACAAACGGTGAGTGTAGACATAGCACCTGTCATAAGAGTCGGTGGATGGAAATCAATACATACAATTACTGATACGAAGATAGTTAACAAGAAGACGGCAAATACTGCGGGATATTATCTGGTGATGAAGGACGCTTCGCCGATCTCTGATGTATCGGAGATAGAGACAGACGATCCACTAATTGGTGATAGGGAGTATCCAAATTTGGAAAAAGAAGACACGCTCTTCAAAATCTCATTATCGCAGTTGGAACATGCCACGATGAAATTCTTGCCACCAGCGATCAAAAATGGATATAAATTAGCCAAAAGTATTCAGCTGCAATGTCCACAGATTATATTTAGCTTACATGATATCATGTTAGCCTCAATGGAAACAGAATTCAATGACCATCAAACCCCTCAAAGTATCATTCATGTTAGTGAATACATCACTAACTACGTCTTAAAAACGGGTCTATTTCATGAGATGGACAGTCAGGGTCTGCTTGTACCATTTGGAGAAGCGGATCTATCACCTCGCGAGTGGAATACTTGTGTTACCGCTTCAGTACTAGAAAACCTCAACACTGTAAACAAAAAACACGTCATTGATGCTGTCTGGTGGGCATTGCGCATTTACAAAAGACTGTTGATGTTAGTGGAGCAAAACAAACGAGTGCCCGCATATTTCCTTCCCGTAATGGATGCAACCAAGATTCGCGGAGGCACTAAACCCTTTGTCAAGGTCTGCACAATTTTTCTGAAAGTATTGATTCACTTTCTGGAACATTTTCAGATCCCAGAGGATATGTTCACATGATTCATTTCTAAAAAATAAAGAAGAAATATAGAACTGGATCTGGACAGAGAAAAGACAGAGGGCAGACAATTATATACATTGTTATCTACATTTTCTGATTCGACGGTAATACTTTGTTTTAAATTGTAAAAAACAAAAATGTGAGGGTGTAATAGGTCTAAAGAGGGGCGAATATGTCAGGACGTATAAAACATTAGTCAACACGGAATTAACATATCCTATTATTGATAAAACGAAAAGGAAAAAGGAGAGAGGTAAATACAGCAATAACATTTGTATTACACAACTATTATATATATTAACTTCCTCGAAACAGTATGTGTACTATATATCAATACATATTTAATCCCGACATAAATCATGTTTTAAGTTCTGTACTTGATTTTATAAATTTGTTCGTTAAAAAAATGGTGAGTAGGTACTACTTACAAATTACACGACTACAATATTGAACGTGTAATGTAAAGGAAAAAAGAATCGCAACTCGGGAATTTTCGCTATATACACTCAAGAGATATGAAAACGCAACACGGGAATTTCCGCTATATATTGTATATACTGCACACTTAATTGCACATAATATTCAAAAGAAATCCCAAGATGTTTTTTTTTAAAAAGTTGCAGTTAACTAGAGAAAGGACACAACTGTGATGTTGTAGACGTTTTAATCACACTGCACTTTGTAACAAGAACTTCATCAATGTTGAAGTTGCTCTTCGAAAAATTGAGCTAGTTCAGTACTCTATTTAACGTAAATAGTTTGCAAAATTTTGCATCCTAAGTTTGCTCACATGATTGAGCCAAACGCGTACTCTGTGAATAATGAAACATTGCAGGAATACTATTTGCTGTATTATTTGTTGTTTTAGTATTTTTTCCAAAAGGAAAGGTCTTACGTAGCCATGTACCATTCGATTAAAAGCAGCATATTGTACATACAATATATAGCGGAAATTCCCGTGTTGCGTTTTCATATCACTTGAGTGTATTATATATATACTATGCTGCTGTTAATCGAATGGTACATGTCTATATTAGACCTTTCCTTTCGGAAGAAATTACTAAAACGACACTAACACACCAAATGTTATCCCTTCAAAGTGTCATTATTTTCTCAAGCAGACGAGCAAACATAGGATGTAGGATGTAAAATTGTGTAATCTCTTTACATTGAATACTGTGCTGAAATGGTTCACATTGTCAAAGCGGAACTTCAACATTGAATTTCGTGTTACACAGTGTACTGTGATTAAAATGTCTACAAAGTTTTGCATTTTCTCTAGCTATCTGCAACCCCACCTTTTACAAAGCATCTTTAGATTTCTCTGGAATAGTACGTGGAATTAAGTGTGCAGTATAGAAATAACGCAAATAACCAAGTTGCGTTTCTTTTTTTCCGTTAGAATATATGAATATGAGGTTCCTGGTACAGCGTAATGCAGACCATTACTATTGTAGTATGTATGGTAAACACTTTAAAATAAAAGTCATTTTACTAGTATTTACAAAAAGGAGAAAATAATAAAATATCTGTCTAAAACTGACATAAAGTAAGTCGAAATAAAGTTTTTGTTTCATACCCACAGCCAACCCCGTTTTCGCTTCTTGAAGAAGGGGTTGGATGGGGTATGAAAGTTAATACTCGGACCACGTAATGCTTCATATGATGCCTACTTTAATGAGGTGAGGTTAGAGAGGAGATTACATATTTTTAAAAGTTGCCCCCCCCCCCCCCCCCCCCCCCCCCCACCCACCCCACACCACCCCCACCACCCTCCACCTCATCGCATGTTAATTCGTGCCCTTATACCCCATCCTACAAGCTACGAACATCATATTTGCTTGAATATAAAATTCTTCGGAAATAATATAAGGAAAAACAAGCCTTAGATTGTCGAATGTTAATCAACTTTATTTTTAGAATCGGTAAAGTCTATAAATAATATAGTATAGCATATAATAGTTTATGCCTCTCATATTGTTTACCATGATGCCGTATGTTCTATGTCAATGTTCATGTTTGACTGTTGTATTATGTAAAGAGAGACTATTATTATTGCATTTACTAAAAAGATTTCTACAACTGTTTTTGAAAACAGTACAGTAGTTGTCCCAGAAGAAGAGGGCTGCGACATAGCTTATAGAGTAATCGCCCCTGATAACCGATATCAAGGTTTATCAATATTCAAGAAATGTGGTATATTATACATGGACAATTTTTGAATTAATCAAAATTGATTACTAGAGTGAAAATGTACAATGTTCCGTAGATAATATTGTTGTATTGCGCTAATATACACATCGTTGCCAATAAACATGTATTATATGTGTATAAGAAATTAGTGTCTATTTCGCCCATTTCAAGAGAGGCAACTCTGTACTTACAATTAGTCTTATCAGCTATCGTAGTTATTTCCCCGGAAATGGCAAGATAGAAAGTTATTTAAAAAGCTCTGCGGAAGCAATGGCCTCCTGCATGTTTCCCTGAATACACGTTAGTCATGTTGAAGTCAAGAGTGACACAATATGTATGACTGCTGGTGGGGATTCCTTCGTTTATATTGTTTTGAAATCACACTAAGGTATGAGTAAGATTTGGTGCACCATTGAACCCGGTTTAAACTGAAAGGGAAGGCTGGTAGTGTTGCAGTATTGGCCATGCACTTGTCGGCAAAGTTGATACACCAAAGAAGTACTGTATTTATCTGCATAAAAACTGTACAAGACATAATAAATTAACTAGTAGTTATATATTTAAAATCAACATAACACTCTATGTTAGCATATACCTGCTAGTTTTATGCAGCAAATAAATGTAAAATATAAAGATTTTCCCTCAATAAAAGAGAGACTGTTAGTATAAAAAAAAAATATTATTTTTTAAATCAATTTGTTCACATTCAGACAAAATGAGTTTTGAGATTCATAGTAATGTATAGTATGATCTTGCAATGACTATCTCCGAACTATGTATCTTTTTATGGGTTGTGCTGAAGTCATTACAGAGAATGAAGTTTCAGTGTAGTTGTTTTTTTGTGTTGTTTTTTTATATTAAAAACCGTAGTTAACCGTACATAGTATATGTTTTTAATTATTTTGATTACGTTTTCTTTCTATTCCTTTATTACGTTTTTTTTCAATTTAATACCATTTAATATCTATACTATGCTGGTATAAATTATCCATCTGTTTTATACAGTGATGCTATGCAGTCACATATTTTAGGAGGCTTTGACCTGTAAATGCAGGTCAGCATGCTGCTACGACCGTCTAGAAACACATAACTCAATTTTTCTCCCTGGGAGAAGTATTTGGGGCTTTAAACGTAGTGTTAATAGTTTTACTTGTCCTTTGGGGTCATCGAACCTTTGTAGAATAGAATACCGTTTAATCCGGAGCTAGAGTGCGCGAGAGGTGTTGCTCCTACATTACCTCTCATGATCAGAATAAAACAACAGAATCTTCTACTTCAGTCTCTTGTATGTGATTGTTGCTTCCAAAGCATCTGCCTTTTCACACTAGTGTGTGTGTGTGTGTGTGTCTGTGTGTCTGTGTGTCTGTCTGTGCGTGTGCGTGTGCGTGTTTGCTTATGCGTCGCCATTAAACACAATGTGCGGCCATTAAAAGGCTGATCAATACAGTTATCGCTATATTTCCGATATCCATGGTTGCCACTGGTGGTGATACTCGCAAAACGGTTACTTCAGCTGCTACATAAATCCCCTAAGAGTTAATTACTCGCGACTAGTTGAATCAACAACGCAGAAGGGTGCGTCCAAAAAAAAATCAGACGCTAAAACAACCGTTAACTGGATATCTATTTTAATATTTTACCATCAAATTCTATTATAGACGTTGTGCCATTTAGTGGGGCCTCCTGGCAACATGGGGATTCATCGGCGCGGCCACGGACAATACACTTCCATTAGCCTCTTTCGTCGAATGGGGACGTAACTGGGCGGTCCCGTGTATCGAATGGGGACGTAACTTGGCGGTCCCGTGTATCGAATGGGGACGTAACTGGGCGGTCCCGTGTACCGGAGTATATCCTCCGAGCATGTTAAAGAACCATTACAGGAATATATTCGATAGTCAGATTATGACAAAGCTCCCGCATTCCAGCGTGTACACACCTCTCTCAAGGCTCGAAATAACCTAACATAATGTGTTTGGTCAGCCGTTTAAACCTATTTTATTCATTGTGTTTGCAAGTTAAGCATATACAATAACCACGAATAAAGGATTGGAACGGAAGCGTTATGCTTATTAAGTTCCTTTCCTTACCATGTTTATATGTAACACTGGAATGGCAGACATATTATACATTACTATGTATAAGAGATAGAAAATAGAACCCAAAATATTTCTTATACAATGGAAAATGTTATCAAGACTTAGAAGTAACAGTACGCTTGAGAGCTAAGAAAACGCAAACACACAAATAATAATAATAACATTTATATATAGAATAATACTAATACTGTTATATATATATATATATATATATATATATATATATATATATATATATATATAAAGTGTAACGGAAACCTGAGCGGTGACACTGGGTAGGGGCGAATCATCCGTACTAGAAGATCAAATTTGTTCATTTACTGATGTTGATAAGTTGTGTCAGTTTAAAATCGTTAACTTTTTAATATAAAGTTCTGCACATTTTCGAAAATCACTACATTTGTTTCGTAACTAAGATTGCGGTCACCACATAGGAGAATATGAGTCGAGATAGTACATGTATTTGAAAGGCGGTTGATAAGTTCTAACAGAATATTGTGATTGGTTGGACACGTGAAGAAGAAATGCTCTGTGATACAGAAAAAAGTCAGTGATATTTTTGATAAACAAGTGATGGTTTAATGAACTACAGTTTGTTCTGAGACGTGTGTGTAGGATTTGTGCTTTCCTGTCACCTGTGTAGTAATACATCGGGGTACGTGTTTCGTGGGTAAGATATCATTTGAAAGAGTAAACAGATTCTAAGGATCTGGCATCCTGCGGGAGTAAATTCCATTCACAAACAACAGAAGGTAAAAAGGAATCGGAGTAATTGTGTGTTCGAGAATGAATTGTTTGAAGATTATTTGCATTTCGTAAGCTGTATCGAGAATCTTCTCCTACTAGTGGAGGAACTAATAAAGTAAGGTACGGTGGTGCCAAGTTATGGTGCTTTCGAGCATCAAGCGTTTCCCAGACTACTGCCGTGTGCAAATTATTTAAGGATGCAAATTTCGTAGCCCCTGTTACAATTCTAGCTGCTTCATTTTGGATTGTATCTAGTTCCAATGTTTCATAATGTGTGCAGTTATCCCAGACAACAATCGCATATTCTAACAGGGGTCTTATAAAACTTATATATTTTATTTCTAAGGATTTACGATCCAGCTGAAATTTAAGTTTTCTCATTATATTTATTCTGGTCCATGCTTTAGCTGTTATGTATTCGATGTGGGAATGCGGAATGCCAACTGCAGTCGTTTGAAAGTTTCACGCCCAGATGTTTAGAGTTGTAACTTCTGTACTTGTTGATTAAGCATATTTAAAGGTGGATGTATAGGTTTATTTCTTTTACGAGATATTAATAAAGATTCATTTAGTCTGTGTAGGGTTAAAAGTGACAAGCCATTTATTCGCCCAGTCAGTTATTTTTACTAGATATCGGCAGCGCCATTTACGTGGTCAACAATAATATATAGACTTGTGTCATGAGCGAACAGACGAATGTTGGATTCTATATCCTTAACAATGTCATTGATATATATTAGAAATAGAAAAGGCCTTAACATACAGCCTTGTGGTACCCCTGCGTTTATAGAAATCCACTCCGATTTAGCACAAGGAATTATACCGCATTGGCGTCTATTTTCTAGATAATTGGAAAACCAGTTTATAAGTGCATCCGACATACCAGCAGATTTAAGTTTCGCTAAAAGAGCTTTGTGCCACACGCGATCGAAAGCTCTGCTTATATCAAAGAAGATAACTCTTACTTCTTTACCAAAATCCAGTGCTTGACAGAAAGTATTATAAAGATAGGTAAGTTGATTTACGGTCGAGTTGCCCGGCATGAAGCCAGACTGCAAAGCCGATAGGAAGCTATTGACGCGAAGAAAATTAAATACATGTTTAACGACTTATCTTTCCATAACTTTGTTTACGTTACTTAAGAGAGAAATAGGACGGTAGTTATTAACAGATGATGGGTCACCGTTCTTGAAAGCGGCACACACGTAAGCTTCCTTTCAAGTAATTGGGACTTTTCCATCATTTAGATATTTATTAAACAAATTACAAAGAGGAATTGATATCTCATTGGAAAGTTCCCGGAGAATACGGTTGCTAACTTCATCTGGACCAGTTGCTTTACCTATTGGGAGACAATTTAGAACGGACTGAACTTCATCTGGTGTAAGTACAATTTACTGCATGCTAACATTACTAGGGGGCATGAAAGGAACTTCGACGTTATTGTCGTTTAAAATTGTCGGTTAAATATTCATTAAGTAAATTGGCCTTTTCTTTTTCATCTGACAGCCGTTAAACAGCAATTCAAGAAATAAGACAACATGCTCTCCGCCTTAATAAAATCTATTATTATACTGTAACCAGAATCTAGGAGTTATATTTCTGCTCAGTGTGGTGATTACTAATAACTACTTTCAGTTTTACTTGGATTCTATTGCGAACCTATTGTGTAACCACATCATTGACTGTCAACTCCGACCATTAGATAATCATGTTGGCTGCATCTTTCGTCTACCGTTTGTGTGACCGAATTTTCGCGAATTGAATACTGAATTTGCTATATTTACATGTTCTATTTCAGTTTAGATCCTTCTTGTACATAATGATTTACAGGCTCCTCTTGGCCGCTTTGGGGAAGTAACCGCTCACAAATATGACAAAATCATTCCGATATCCTTGTCCGGTATGCAAGAAACTACATTATCCGCATCAATAGCTAACAGCAGCTCTTGTAGACCTGAATGTGACAACAATGACTCTTGTAGACCTGATTGTGACAACAGCGGCTCTTGTAGACCTGATTGTAACAACAGCAGCTCTTGTAGACCTGATTGTGACACCAGCAGCCCTTGTAGACCTGACTGTGACAACAGCAGCTCTTGTAGACCTGATTGTGACAACAGCAGCTCTTGTAGACCTGATTGTGACAACAGCTGCTCTTGTAGACCTGATTGTGACACCAGCAGCTCTTGTAGACCTGATTGTGACAACAGCAGCTCGTGTAGACCTGATTGTGACAAGGCAGCTCTTATAGACCTGACTGTGACACCAGAAGCTCTTGTAGACCTGATTGTAACTACTGCAATTCTTGTAGACCTGATTGTGACACCAGCAGCTCTTGTAGACCTGATTGTGTCACCAGCAGCTCTTGTAGACCTAATTGTGACCTGATTGTAACAAAGCAGCTCTTATAGACCTGATTGTAACAACAGCAGCTCTTGTAGACCTGATTGTGACACCAGCAGCTCTTGTAGACCTGATTGTGACAACAGCAGCTCTTGTAGATCTGATTGTGACAACAGCTGCTCTTGTAGACCTGATTGTGATATCAGCAGCTCTTGTAGACCTGATTGAGATAACAGCTGCTCTTGTAGACCTGATTGTGACAAAAGCTGCTCTTGTAGACCTGATTGTGACACCAGCAGCTCTTGTAAACCTGATTGTGACAGTAGACCTGATTGTGACAACAGCAGCTCTTGTAGACCTGATTGTGACACCAGCAGCTATTGTAGACCTGATTGTGACAACAGCAGCTCTTGTAGACCTGATTGTGACACAGCAGCTTTTGTAGACCTGATTGTGACACCAGCAGCTCTTGTAGACCTGATTGTGACAACATCAGCTCTTGTAGACCTGATTGCGACAAAGCAGCACTTGTAGACCTGATTGTGACACCAGCAGCTCTTGTAGACCTGATTGTGACACCAGCAGCACTTGTAGACCTGATTGTGACACCAGCAGCTCTTATAGACCTGATTGTGACTACAGCGGCTCTTGTAGACCTGATTGTGACTACAGCGGCTCTTGTAGACCTGAGTGTGACACCAGCAGCTCTTGTGGACCTGATTGTGACACCGGCAGCACTTGTAGACCTGATTGTGACAAAGGAAACTCTTGTAGACCTGATTGTGACACGGCAGCTCTTGTAGACCTGATTGTGACAACAGCAGCTCTTGTATACCTGATTGTGACAACAGCAGCTCTTGTAGACCTGATTGTGACACCAGCAGCACTTGTAGACCTGATTGTGACACCAGCAGCTCTTGTATACCTGATTGTGACAACAGCAGCACTTGTAGACCTGATTGTGACACCAGCAGCTCTTGTAGACCTGATTGTGACAACAGCAGCTCTTGTAGACCTGATTGTGACACCAGCAGCACTTGTAGACCTGAGTGTGACACCAGCAGCTCATGTAGACCTGATTGTGACAACAGCAGCTCTTGTAGACCTGATTGTGACAACAGCAGCTCTTGAATACCTGATTGTGACAACAGCAGCTCTTGTATACCAGATTGTGTCAACAGCAGCTATTGTAGATCTGACTGTGACAACAGCTGCTCTTGTAGGCCTGATTGTGACAACAGCAGCTATTGTAGGCCTGATTGTGATAACAGCCGCTCTTGTATGCCTGATTGTGATAACAGCCGCTCTTGTAGACCTGATTGTGACAACAGCCGCTCTTGTAGACCTGATTGTAACAACAGCAGCTCTTGTAGACCTGATTGTAACAACAGCAGCTCTTGTAGACCTGATTATAACAACAGCTGCTCTTGTAGGCCTGATTGTGACAAAAGCTGCTCTTGTAGACCTGATTGTGACACCACATGACCGACACAGTTCCAGAATAGTGGTATAAGCTGGCATAAATAAATGTACGAGAAAAAACGCTTACAGTTATATAAACAACAATAAACAGATGCGTGATTAAGTGCAAGTAAATATTCTTGTTTCATCAACGACTTCGGTTTCAATTTAAAATTGATTATTTAAAAATTCTGCAATTCTTAATTATAGCTATTTAATTACATATATGTATATTTATTTTCCCCCGCACACTCCCCTCACACCACCCCACTCCCACCATCCCCCAGGCGAAAGTGTCACGATCTATGCAGTTTGTTCATTGTAATATGTGATTTCGTGTACACAAACAGAACTTTAGGAATCCTTCATATTGCAATGATATATAGATGTTTACGGGTTTTTTTTCATTCCAAATAACTGTTTTCATTTACATGTATATAATATACAACTTTAAGAACCTTCGACTTCCTTTTATTTGAAATTGTTTCTTTTACTTTTAAGCAATTTTGTTAAGCAAAATTGCATAGTTTGCCAAATAAAACAGCACATACATTTAGATTTTTTTCTTATAATCTTATAAATGCTGAACATACTATAACAACTTCTATTTCCTTTTGATTAATGTGTAATTTAACTTTTCAAAAGTATTTCCGAAATCAGCGATTTTTAGTCTTTTTTGGTTTATTTGCAAAAAAAACATCAAGATGTATACCATGTGTTTATACATCATAATGTATACCATGTGTTTATACATCATGATGTATACCATGTGTTTATACATCAAGATGTATACCGTGTGTTTATACATCATGATGTATACCATGTGTTTATACATCAAGATGTGTACCATGTGTTTATACATCAAGATGTATACCGTGTGTTTATACATCAAGATGTATACCATGTGTTTATACATCAAGATGTATACCGTGTGTTTATACATCAAGATGTGTACCGTGTGTTTATACATCAAGATGTATACCGTGTGTTTATACATCATGATGTATACCGTGTGTTTATACATCAAGATGTGTACCATGTGTTTATACATCAAGATGTGTACCGTGTGTTTATACATCAAGATGTATACCGTGTGTTTATACATCAAGATGTATACCGTGTGTTTATACATCAAGATGTATACCGTGTGTTTATACATCATGATGTATACCGTGTGTTTATACATCATGATGTATACCATGTGTTTATACATCAAGATGTATACCGTGTGTTTATACATCATGATGTATACCGTGTGTTTATACATCAAGATGTGTACCGTGTGTTTATACTTCAAGATGTATACCGTGTGTTTATACATCAAGATGTATACCATGTGTTTATACATCAAGATGTATACCGTGTGTTTATACATCAAGATGTATACCGTGTGTTTATACATAGATGTATACCGTGTGTTTATACATCAAGATGTATACCATGTGTTTATACATCAAGATGTATACCGTGTGTTTATACATCAAGATGTGTACCATGTGTTTATACATCAAGATGTGTACCATGTGTTTATACATCAAGATGTATACCGTGTGTTTATACATCAAGATGTATACCATGTGTTTATACATCAAGATGTATACCATGTGTTTATACATCAAGATGTATACCATGTGTTTATACATCAAGGTGTGTACCATGTGTTTATACATCATGATGTATGCCATGTGTTTATTTAAAATATTTATTTTATAATACAGGAACATTTCAGAAATCTTACAAAAGCGTTACCTCTTAAATAGTACAATGCTAATCATATTAAAAAATGTATATTATTCTAGTTTCCAGCGAAATTTTTTCAAAAATTAGCAAATGTTGTCACCTGAAGAAGGTTGTTTTCTAGCCACCGAGCCTCTGAGGTTCCAAGCTCTTCAACGATTATAACATTGTTGAAACCACTTATTTTGCAGTGTGTATGGCGTGGACCACTTATTATATTTAAATGTCCTAGCCGTATAACTATCTAATAGTAAACATATGAACTAGCTGTATACAAAAAATATTCCGATCAAAACTCGTATGGCTGTTTTTGTAACTAAATAATGCAGGACAAAAGAAAAGTCGATATTTTTTTCTTAAATTGCACAATACACAAACTGTCATATCGAGTAATATACTAAGGAAAAAAAGAACCGCATCTCGGTAATTTTCGCTATATTGTATGTATAATATGGTGCTGTAAATCGAATGGTACATGGCTGCATTAAACATTTTCTTTCGCAAAACGGATTAGATTTTAAAAAAAACATACAACATGCCAAATATTATCGCTTCAAAATATCATTATTGATAGAATACGCGTTTGGCTCAAGCAGATGAGCAAACTTAGGATGTAACGTTTTGCAATCTTTTTACATTAAATACAGTACTGAAATGGCTCAAATTTTCAAAGCGGCAATTCAACATTTAGGAATTTCGTGTTACAAAGCGCAATGTTTTTAAAAAGTCTACAGCAGGACAGTTTATTCCTTTCTCTAACTACATGCATCATTTTTTTCACAAAACGTCTTGGGATTTCTCTGGAATATTACATGGAATTAAGTGTGCAGTATATACATTATATAGCGGAAATTCCCGAGTTGCGTTTCTTTGTTCCTTTAGTATACGAGGGTTGATCAATAAATAACGAGAAAATGCTAATATCTTTGTTATGATCATATCGATCTTACTCAAACTTTAGCCGGAAGTAGTTACATGTATTAGCAATGTATCGCTAATTATTCAGGATTGTAGCGACATAATGCTAAAAACTACGGTTGCTAAGGCAACGCTCAATATGCTTAGGCGGGGCATTTTGCAGGTTTTTCACCATTTTCACGCAATTTCAAACCCTTACAGTTTTCATGCTAGCAATTGTAATTTGATGAAAATTGTTAAGTATGGTCAATTAAGACTCGCCGTACTTGTGATGACGTCATACACGGGTTGTGACGTCATGCGTTACGTCACGCACGTGTTACCGTTCCATGGTGACAAAAATGGCGGAAGACCAAAGGTTCGCGATACAATTTTTAGTTTTGAAGAAAAAAAGTAAAAATGAAGTTGTTCATGAGATTCAGTGTACTTTTGGTGAGCGTGCCATGTCAAAAGCTAGGATTTATGTATGGTATGACAGATTCAACAATGGATGGGAAAAGGCTAGTGATCTACCGCGAAGTGGACGTAAAGTGACGTCGACGAATGATAAGAACGTTCAAAGAGTAAAAGATGTCATCAACAGCGACAGGCGGTTAACTGTCAGAGAAATATGTGATAAACTGAACTTGTCATATGGAACTGTCCATACAATCTTGAAGAAAAAGTTAAATATGAGAAAAGTGGCAGCACGTTGGATCCCAAAACTGTTAAATAGTGAACAAAAGAAAAGTCGAGTTGAAGCTGCTAGGAACTTTTTGCATCAATACCACACACTAGGAGAAGCATTCATCAACAGTATAGTGACAGTAGATGAAACATGGATACCGCTGTTCGACCCTGAAACAAAACAAGCTTCATGTGTTTGGAATACACCAGCTTCTCCGTCGCCGCAGAAGGCAAAGGTCTGCCGGTCGCAGAAGAAGCAAATGTTTATCGTCTTCTACGACGTGGAAGGCGTTGTTCTGACACATGCAGTGCCCATTGGACAGACAATTAATTCAGCCTATTATAAAAAGGTTAGTAGTTTGCAATTTTAATCTTATTAAATATATTATTTATTGATAAAGAATTGTGATTTCATAGAACCCAGTTACATGTAGAAACTTTTTTTCTGTTTTCAGGTTCTTAGTCGACACTTTCTGAGAGCCATGCGTCGGAAACGCCCGGGGAAGTTGGACAATTTCATCCTGCACCATGACAATGCGCCACCTCACACATCGAAAGCGACCACAAGTCACTTAGAACATTTAGGAATTAATATGTTAGATCATCCTCCCTATTCGCCGGACTTGTCACCAAATGACTTTTACCTTTTTCCGACATTGAAACGGGATTTGCGGGAAGTACGAAAGTGTTGAATGTTCTGTACGAAATTCCTAAGGATGACTATCGTGATTCACTTTTCAACTGGGTATCCCGTTGGCAAAAATGTATAATTTTTTGAAAAAATATTGGATTGTTCCCCCCCGCCCCCCCCCCCCCCCAAACTTGGATTGTTCCCCCCCGCCCCCCCCCCCCGCCCCCCCCCCCACCCCCCCCCCCCTCCCCCCAGTAGGGCATATTGGGTGTGATCGTCAGGTTGATAAACGTTCAACTCAGATTTACGTTAAATAGCGCTTAAATGACGTTGCCCCGCCTACGGGTTTCATAGGTCGGCAAAAATGTTCTAAAAAATTCATTTTTCAATATATTTGCACACAATTTCGTAAGTTTTCTCCTTATATATGTATTTACCACTATATAAAATATTTCTGGAAAAAAATGTGTAGTAACAAAGTTATAAGCATTTTCTCGATATTTATTGATCAACCCTCGTATATCAAATTAAAAGGGTGTACATGGCAATATTTTATTAGTTATTAATCATTATAATTAGCACGTAGATGCATTAATCCGGTGTCATTTTGACTTTAAATTTAAAGACAATACAATTCGTTTCAATTATTCGTTCTTAATAATACATATAATAATATTATATTATTCGGGCAATATTATCAACAATAACAGGGTACTCAAATGCCACATTGTAGGATCCAATCAGATTTATTCTGTAGTAGTTTCGTATAATAGTTTTTAAATATCTTAACATTGTATGGTTTAAAAATGTTTTCCTTATAGAAGGCTCGAATCCTGAACCTTCGATTCGATGGTACTTTCACTACAAACAAATTGATAGTGACATCAGGCGTACCCCAGGGTTTGATCCTAGGGCCAATTCTATTTTTAATATATATCAATGATATTGCTTATACAACTACCACAGGAAAGTTAGATCTGTACGCGGATGATTCCACTCTATATGATGCTGATCATGATATCCTTAAAGTACAAACCCGACTTCAGGCTAATTTGAAAGCAATAAATAGGTGGTGTGATGAAAACAATATGGCTCTACATCCCACTAAAACTAAATGTATGATTATAACTTCACATATTAAACACAAAGCACTAAATAATAACCATGTGCTATTACAATTAAACATTAATGATTCGCAAATAGAAAATGTTAACGTTCAAAAGATACTCGGAATTTATGTTGATAATACGTTATCATGGAATGTACAGATATCAAAACTGAGTTCCAAAATAAATTCTAAAATTGCACTTTTAAAAAAAAATGTTTATTTCTTGACGGATGATATGAAGAAACTGTACTACAATGCTTACATCCTGTCGACCATTGACTATTGTTGCCAAATATGGGCTAAAGGGAACAACATCAATAAGATACATAAGCTACAAGTAAGAGTAGCGCGAATAATAATGCATAAATCTTACAAAACTGGGTGCAAATCACTACTGAAAGAATTACAATGGCTATCCGTTTCAGATAGATATCAGTATCACATAGCTGTTCTAGTATACAAAGCGAAATATAATCTCGCTCCAAATTACATAAGCAAATTATTAACCTTTTCCAGCAGTAACATATATAGCCTTCGATCTATTACAAACAGTGATTTAGTAACTCCCAAGCCACGTACAAATTATATGAAAAAATCCTTTACATTTGTAAGTGCACAAGTATGGAATAGTGTGCCTGTACAGATTCGTTCATCATCGTCGTTACATTTATTTAAATATAGATATAGATCACATTTATTGCAAAGTAATGTATTATCATTTAACGATTAATTGTTCAGATAACAATAACAAAGTAAACATATAAGTGAATTTTGAGTAAGAATCCGCTTATACTGTATTATTTCATGATCTTTAATATTGTTTCTAGAAAATTAACTAATGGAGTGTTTGTCGATGTATATATGCATATTGTGTGAGTGTGTGCGTGCGTGCGTGCGTGCGTGTATGATATTTTGCAGAAGGCCACATTGAAAATAAGATGTATATGATGTATGTTATATAACTCTAATGTGTTACCTTCTTTAAATAAAGCTTTTATTATTAGTAGTAGTAGTAGTAGACACATAGTAGATGACGCTCTAACCGACTGTGCCAAAAGGCGCAGTTTGTTTGTTGCGGTATGCAATCTGATTGGTTCCGATAATTCGGCATATGAGCGATCTCATAAGCAATATGCAAAAATAATTTGTCTTTGGCATATAACTTATTGTGTAACAAATTGAATCATACGACAAATTTGATAATAATAATTTGTAAAAAAAAAATTATTCTAAAATAAAAAATAAAGTGGGAGGTGCGTTGGTGGGGTGGGGGAGGGTGGGGGGGCTGGGGTGGGGTGGTAACAGGACGTCGTGGGTTAAACAAAAATGCTGCCCGCCTCTAATTAACACCCCCGCCTCTATTATGGCAGTAAAGGACTGAAGTTGTACATACATTGGTACATACAGGGGTGCATACAGTGGTACATACAGTGGTACAGACAGGGCGGCATGTTACCCGTTAAGTTAAAAGTAGTCTTATCACAAGTTAAAGAAACTAACCCGCCAAATAACGATAAAAATTACGCTACAAAACCGTTTATCAAAACCTCTATCCACTGGCCAATGGCCAAGTCCAATAATAGTTTAAACATATTTGTTTTACATCGATTGCGAAACAAGTTCTTGCAACCTAGATTAATCTCTCTCGATGACTTCCTGGGTAGAACCAGTATTATGCAATGTGGATCAACTATCTTGCTCAAGGATAAATAGCGGCGAGGATCGAACCCACGACCTCTCGATCTGCAGTTTGGCGCTCTTCCACTGAACCACGCACTCCACATAATAAATAATAATGTGGATGTGCCGATTAAAAGTATAAGTTTATTAATGAGTACTTAAAATATCCGTGATTGAATATGCGTAAAATGAATTACGAGTTGGTAACACTTAATTCGTCTCTCCATTTTTAGGGTTATATGGCCCAGCTGGTTAAAGCCGTTTATAGTGTGTCTATAGAGTTTGGGATTCTCAAAATATGTCAGTTATATATATATACCTCGTCATCCGTAGGTTTAGAAACGGTATACAAATGTTGTAGAAATGTGGCTGTTGTTGGTGGGATAGCTACTTTTTTCTAAGGGTACAGCACAACATTGTTGTACCTTCTTCTGTATGCATATATAGTTACAACAGGTTTGCTCTGAACTCGATTTGTGCTCTCCGTCTAATCAAATACTTCGCAATGTTCACGAAGCAGTTTATTCGAAATTAGATTATTCTTTCGATCTGGACTAAAGATTGTATTTATAAACACTGTCACCTATGGTGTTGACTTTACAAAGTTACGCCAAACGTACACATTCAGAAAGTAAACCAATTTGAATCACTGTATATAACATTTATATAAAACAAATATTTGCAAACTTTATTCTTAAAGTACGTTTTTAAGAGTACTTGATGAGTAACAAAGAAACAGAATTTAATTGAAAAAGTGTCTGTAAACATAATTACAAATTATACTTAGTTTAGAAAAGTATAATGGTAGAAAAGTATATGGCTTAGTGTGTCTGGTTGAAAACTATTAAAATCGTGTTTAACACAAATAGAACATGCATTTAATAATAAATAAAATGACATTTACGGTCAAGAGATATGACGACGATCAGTATTTGAAATGGGTTTTTCATGTTAAAGTTTTTTGGGGGGACTCAGTATATGTTGACATTTATTATAAATTAAATAGATGTATCAATGGAGTAAAGGTCAGGCGTGTGTGGCTTGTACTAAGCGCCCATTCCCCCTCAATCACACCCCACCCACCCACCCACCCACATACACACACATAATGCCTACATACACACACATAATGCCTACATAGACAAATCTCGTTTTAATCTACTACGAATAACTAAGGGATATGGACGACATCAACTGACAACGTCTCTATCATGATACATACATGTGTTAGCTACGTCATACCAACACGGCTGCGTTATAGAAACGCCCCAATAGTAGTTGCCAAGCAACATCACACTCGTCATCAAAGAAACCACTGATTTAACATATATAGGTGTAGCCATTGTATAATATATATAGGTGTATATAGGTGTAGCCATTGTATAATCATGCACCAAATTATGACAAAGCATGCATAAACGTGTGTGGCTCTCCTTGTTCTTCTAATCGTGAATTCGAACGTATATTACTGTGTCCAGAGGGACTGCTGAAGTCGTCTGAATTTGTCAAAGTGGACAATTATGTGAGTTGCATTTAACTGTCTTTTTTAGCAGATGTTCCCCCATTTCACGACTAAAACCATAGTGATGTTATAAACATAATTTGTAAATAATGTTTCTGTGCGAGTCACATAATATAATATTTATTTTAATATTTAAATAAGTGTTTCCTTTTTGTGTTCGTAGAACATCTTTGTAAAGCAAGTTAATGAGCAGGTTTACCAGTAAGGAGAACTCAAACTGCGAGGATATTGTCGCCGTTTCCTGTAATAATTAAAGCTTTATATATAAATAGTTCACCCGCCCTTCTCGTCATGCAATTAGTTTGTTATCAATTGACATACTCATCTAATATACTGTAAATCACAAGTAAATGGGCATACGGCTGAAAAAGGTCATGCAAAATTGTGTATACAAAAAAAGTAGAAAAGGAAATGTATCATTCAAGGACCACAAACACGCATAGAAACAAACAACAACTACAAGGATAATTAAAAGGCAATATATGACATCACAAACACAAAAGGGTTGACAATAGGGCTACCGCCTTGGAACGGTCAGTGGTAAAACGGGCCGCTGGGGTTTAATCCAGGTTCTAGGGTGCACCAAACCTCACTCTTACCCTATTATAATCCCATTAAACGGGACAGTGTAAATATATCACGGCCATGTTATATTCTATAACAAACAAGGCAGCATTAATATACAACATAAGTAATATAAGTAGCGGTAGATATAAAAGTCGAAAAGGAAATGTAACATTCACAGTACACAGAACAGAACAATAAGCAATTACGTGGATACACAGGTTAGCCTCGGCAACTGTTTAAACGTATTTCTTTTACATTGATTGCGAAACAAGTTCTTGCAACTTACATTAATCACTCTCGATGGCTTCCTGGATAGAACCAGTACTAAGCAATGTGGATTAATTATCTTACTCAAGGATAAATAACATGGTCATGACTAGGATCTCTCGATCTGGAGTTCCACGCTCTACTACTGGACCACGCTCTACTACTGGACCACGCACTCCACTAACTGTGTTAAATGTTTAATATACAAAATAAATAATATGTTGGATAAACGTAATAAATAATAGTACCATCAAATATGCATAAATAAATCACAGAATTTACAACTGTTTTCCAATGATCAAGCATTACGATTTTTTTGGATTGCGTTCGATCGTTGGTTTCTGTGAGACTGAACTAACTTATCTGCAAACCATTCGACTTAGACGCTATTTATTTTAACAGATAATGTAACTACTTCGTGCTGCATGTAACTACTTCGTGCTGCATGTAACTACTTCGTGCTGCATGTAACTACTTCATGCTGCATGTAACTACTTCGTGCTGCATGTAACTACTTCGTGCTGCATGTAACTACTTCGTGCTGCATGTAACTACTTCGTGCTGCATGTAACTACTTCGTGCTGCATGTAACTACTTCGTGCTGCATGTAACTACTTCGTGCTGCATGAAACTACTTCGTGCTGCATGTAACTACTTCGTGCTGCATGTAACTACTTAGTGCTGCATGTAACTACTTCGTGCTGCATGTAACTTGTAACTACTTCGTGCTGCATGTAACTACTTCGTGCTGCATGTAACTACTTCGTGCTGCATGTAACTACTTCGTGCTGCATGTAACTACTTCGTGCTGCATGTAACTACTTCGTGCTGCATGTAACTACTTCGTGCTGCATGTAACTACTTTGTGCTGCATGTAACTACTTCGTGCTGCATGTAACTACTTCGTGCTGCATGTAACTACTTCGTGCTGCATGTAACTACTTCGTGCTGCATGTAACTACTTTGTGCTGCATGTAACTACTTCGTGCTGCATGTAACTACTTCGTGCTGCATGTAACTACTTCGTGCTGCATGTAACTACTTAGTGCTGCATTTAACTACTTCGTGCTGCATGTAACTTGTAACTACTTCATGCTGCATGTAACTACTTCGTGCTGCATGTAACTACTTCGTGCTGCATGTAACTACTTCGTGCTGCATGAAACTACTTCGTGCTGCATAAAACTACTTCGTGCTGCATGTAACTACTTCGTGCTGCATGTAACTACTTCGTGCTGCATGTAACTACTTCATGCTGCATGTAACTACTTCGTGCTGCATGTAACTACTTCGTGCTGCATGTAACTACTTCGTGCTGCATGTAACTACTTCGTGCTGCATGTAACTACTTTGTGCTGCATGTAACTACTTAGTGCTGCATGTAACTACTTCGTGCTGCATGTAACTTGTAACTACTTCGTGCTGCATGAAACGTGTAACTACTTCGTGCTGCATGAAACTACTTCGTGCTGCATGTAACTACTTAGTGCGTAACTACTTCGTGCTGCATGAAACTTGTAACTACTTCGTGCTGCATGAAACTACTTCGTGCTGCATGTAATTACTTCGTGCTGCATGTAATTTGTAACTACTTCGTGCTGCATGAAACTTGTAACTACTTCATGCTGCATGAAACTACTTCGTGCTGCATGTAACTACTTCGTGCTGCATGTAATTACTTCGTGCTGTATGTAACTTGTAACTACTTCGTGCTGCATGTAACTTGTAACTACTTCGTGCTGCATGTAACTTGTAACTACTTCGTGCTGCATGAAACTACTTCGTGCTGCATGAAACTACTTCGTGCTGCATGTAATTACTTCGTGCTGCATGTAACTTGTAACTACTTCGTGCTGCATGTAACTACTTCGTGCTGCATGAAACTACTTCGTGCTGCATGAAACTACTTCGTGCTGCATGTAATTACTTCGTGCTGCATGTAACTTGTAACTAGTTCGTGCTGCATGAAACTACTTCGGGCTGCATGTAATTACTTCGTGCTGCATGTAACTTGTAACTACTTCGTGCTGCATGTAATAACTTCGTGCTGCATGAAACTTGTAACTACTTCGTGCTGCATGAAACTACTTCGTGCTGCATGTAATTACTTCGTGCTGCATGAAACTTGTAACTACTTCGTGCTGCATGTAATTACTTCGTGCTGCATGTAACTTGTAACTACTTCGTGCTGCATGAAACTTGTAACTGCTTCGTGCTGCATGAAACTTGTAACTACTTCGTGCTGCATGAAACTACTTCGTGCTGCATGTAATTACTTCGTGCTGCATGAAACTACTTCGTGCTGCATGAAACTTGTAACTACTTCGTGCTGAATGAAACTACTTCGTGCTGCATGTAACTACTTCGTGCTGCATGAAACTTGTAACTACTTCGTGCTGCATGAAACTTGTAACTACTTCGTGCTGCATGAAACTACTTCGTGCTGCATGAAACTACTTCGTGCTGCATGAAACTACTTCGTGCTGCATGTAACTACTTCGTGCTGCATGAAACTTGTAACTACTTCGTGCTGCATGAAACTACTTCGTGCTGCATGTAATTACTTCGTGCTGCATGAAACTTGTAACTACTTCGTGCTGCATGAAACTACTTCGTGCTGCATGACACTACTTCGTGCTGCATGAAACACATTCCTCTAACCATGAGCAGTTATGAAAGTCATTTCAGAGAAAATCATTGCAGAGAAGGCTGCCGGATGCGACACCACAAACATACAAGTGTTGACAACATGGTTGCCGCCTTGGACCGGTCAGGGATAAATCAAATGTAATAATTCTAAAATAGTTCAAAACGTATTATTGTGACATTGTACTATGAATGAATTAACGAAGGGCAACAACCCTTCTGTAAAATTATCTTATTACATGTTTTTTATTCCCCGATATTTACTATTTATTACAGGTATTTACAGTTTTAAAGTTAAAACGACACGAAATATATCAATCTAGGCACTTAATTTTACTCTCGATAAACACTTCACGATTTGTCAATAAAACGTGCAATGATTTATGACTTAACTGATAAATCAACGTGCAAAACATGTTCTATTTCTTATATAAAATGGGTAGTAAACATCACATAGAAAAGGATACTTCGACAACAAGGTCGGAGCAAATAAATGTAACCCTTCTACGATCCGAAAGACAGATATAATACTATCGAAAACAAAATACTTTGTACTGATTTTAGTTTCTGAATGAGTATTTTTGGTTGACTGTGTTTAGTGGATGCTATATTTCCTGTTCGACTTGTATTCCAAATTTAATCATAATTAGTGTCCCATATAATTAATACAGTCGTCTTGTCGCCGCGCCAGTATATTAAAAGATGTAGGCGTATGTTTATGCAAGCTGTTAAATAAAACATTTATTGGAAACTCTTATCTGTTCGCTATATGCCATTTTATTGCATACTTTATCGTTATGAATTGCCAATAAACACAGTCTTATCAAAATATGTTCATTATGAAATGAAAGTAATCATAATACTACTACTATGTAAGTAGCCGCTGATTTAATTGTTGAGTTCATGAACAACAGAAATCCTAACAGAGTCACATCAAGCTTTTTTCAATAAAAAAAATAATAAAAATAATTTAAAAATATCAATCAGAATATGATGTCCCCATAGTGTTGTTCGTGTTTAAAATTTAAAAACATAGAGGATATCTGTTGTTTTAGAGTGAATAAGAGATTGTATTTCATCGAGAAGTGTGAAACTTTATATTTTCACGAATGCGAAGCATGAGTGAAAATATTGAAGTTTTATCACTTCGAGATAAAACAAATTTTCTTTTTATTTTATGCTTTATAATCAAAGTGTACTGCAGCATGCAGAAAAATAAATAAAAATTTGACGACGTCATTGGCTTTATAGTATGATAAAATTGCTGTTTTTAAGTCCCTGTAACTGCTAAACTACTTAACCGATATCAATAATCGACTCATTTTCTTAGTTAAGCTATTTCCAATCCAAAGATATAACTTTTATAGCAACTTTCAGTAAAAAGTAGTTTTTGAAAAAAAAAGTAGTTCCGGCAGTGAAAAAATAAAACTATATTTCACACGTATGAAATACCGCTTTTATTTCATTGCTAAAATCCACTACTTCACTGCTAAGCATAAAATAAAACCATATATTTGGAATGGAATAGGGCGTAAAATGCCCAAACTAACCATGATGCGTAACCTATGAAATTTTGCAGAATGATAAATAATTTCATTTGTACGTCATTCATTACGTTTTAAACATTTTAAATAGAAAATATTATTATTTGCATTTTAAGTTGGTCCCCTAGACCCTCAGATACAGCCTGATGTCACCACTGTTGACAATTTCAATATTGTTAACACTTCTTTATAGCATTAGATGTAACCTTGTTTTTTAATGATGTTAAATCCAAACAAAACTAAATGGAAAGAGGAAAACCTGTTGTAAGTGTCAGTTTCTTTATTGGGTGTAGACGATGGTTGGAATATATTAATATTACTTCTATAGGCTAATATTTTCTCAAAGTGTGGTTGGAATATATTAATATTACTTCTATAGGCTAATATTTTCTCAAAGTGTTACTTTTCAGCACCAAGGTTGTGACATAGTTATATTACTTCTTTTGGCTAATCATATTTCAGCATATCAGTTGTGATAATTGTATTAATATAACTTCTATAGATCTACCCGTAAGAGTTTTGTCAGCACCAAATCAACGGAGAATATAAGGCAAAACATAATATTGTACCGTGCATCCCTTATTTTGAAATCACTTAAAATCGATTAAATAGCATCTTAAAAGATGGAATACATATCAAGGCACTCTTAAATGTTAAGAGACAAAAATGAAATAAAATTTCAAAGCGAAATTATCTTGAAACCATAGATTCCATGATGAAAAATGAGAAAGATGGTCGTATAGAAAGCAAAGCGCCCAACAGCAATGGCACTGTAGATCCGACCACAAACAAAGAGCAAATTAACTATACAATGAATTGAATGTTGTTTAACGGCTCATCAACACAGTATAGGTTATTTAGAGCCGCCCCAGAGAGAGGGGAAGGATACATAGGAATCCGGGAACCTGCCCTACTCTTATTATCGAATAGATTCCTATGGTTCTTTAACGTGCTCGGAAGATAGACCGATACACGGGACCGCCCGGTTTACGTCCCCATCCGACGGACGAGGCTAAGGTAAAGTGTCTTGCCCAAGAACACACCGACGGAACTCAGTGGCACCACGGAGGATTGAACCCGGGGCCTCCGGTTACAAATCCGCCGCGCTACCGACTGCGCCACGCCAGCCCCCTACAATGAAGAAATATAAAAAGATCGGACAGGGAAAGTAGCATTCAAGGAGGAAAGTCAACCACAAAACACAGAAACAAACAAACAAGAAGGCAAAAGTAATAATAAATGCAAACGACATCATAAACACAAAAGGGTTGACTTGGAACAGTCAGTGGCAAAGTAGGCCATTGGGGGTTTAAACCGGTTCTAGGGTGCACCAAACCTCACACTTACCCTACTGTCATCCCATTAAAACAGGACAGTGTAAATAAAGAAATCTCCGCCATGATCTAATCTCTAACCAACACAAATATGCTCGTCTAAATATAATGCAAAAAAAAAAATAACCTAGAAAGCCACAATGAAGGTACTCAATGACTTGGCAGAAGCCAGAGCAACAAGAGAATAAACCATTAAGGGCACGACAAGAAAGATCATAGACAAACGTCAAACGCCAACGTCCCAATGGGCTTTAGGTAGGCGTCGTCATAGGGTCCACAGCCTGTCCGGTCATCGCACAATTAAAGAGGAAAGCATGGTGGCGAACTGCAAAAGGGACCACCACCAAGCATGCAGTACGTTGCAACATGATAGGGTCATAACCTCTTTTGATAAACTTTTTAACAAGTTTAACAAAGATAGTATGAAAGTGATCATGACCAAGAATCTTACGAAGTTTATAAATCACATCACCATAGAAGTCAGGTTGTGATAGTCCTTGTCGCAGAAGAGTCCTAAAATTACTTTTATATTTGGAAAGAAGATCAATACACAACACAAAGAGTGTTGCAGACACAACACAAAGAGTGTTGCAGACTGGAACCAGTCAGTAATTGAAGACTGGAACCAGTCAGTAAGCAATATGGCCCTCTGGTTAGCTTAAATCGATTTTAAGTGTACACAATAAACAAATGTATTTATCGTCGGCTGAGAGAAACGAATAAGACACGATACGTACTTTCCCATGATGTGATAGCGCATTAAATAGAGTGCACGTGTAGCTGTCATTCAGCGTTGGACGACTGACCAGGACGCACGGTTATATATTTTTTTAAAGATTGAAATATAAACGCAGTACAATAACTTATATTGTGAATTTGAAGACATTTCAAGGACATTGATGTTGTCCGGTTGTATCGGTTTCATTGATAATTGAAATGTTGTACTTTTAATAGTTAGAGGCGAAGTCCGCGCTCTTATCCTGAGAGATTCTTTGCATGGTTTTCGGATATTTGTTTCCCATACCTGACATAAGGTGAGGTTTTCGCGGACGGCTTGGTATCTCACTAATGATGCTCTGTTAAAGGTACGATATGATTGATGGATCTGGAGCAATAAGGACACCATGTAATAGTTTAGAAATAATAACAGGTATATAATGCAGTATATGATTAAATTATTAGTATTGATGGTTGCGTTATGTCAGAGAGAATATTGAATTGGTTGTATTGTATTAAAAATATCTCCCTTTTTTTATTTAGTAGTGGATAAATAGTGCGTGTGTTTTTTGTAAACGGGCTATATTAGCAATTACGGGTTTAAACGCGTATGTGTGTAACGTACACATTTACGCAAGGTTTAGCGTATACCATTAAGTATAAGGCGAAGTGTGTTTATTCATTTATGTTAATACGGTCAGTCAGTTGGTCGTTCAGCAACCTATACCAATAAATATACGAATGTGTTGCAGTTGTTACTTCTATGAGAAGGGTGAGTGTTTAGGGAATATATGTATACGTGGAACTGTTCCAACAGCTGGGTGGCTAAAATTGAAGAAAGATGCAAAAGAAATAGTTCTTTGACTATTTTACTTGAACAACTTGCATTATAATAATGAATGTATATAAAACTATAGAATGCCGAGTAATATTTCGGCACCATGTTGTTTATTGCAACGTCCAATATATGTGACTAATTCCTGATTCACAGAATCATGTATTAAGTTGACTAATTAATTGCATTGTTTTCAGCCATTGTACTCCTCAAACTATCCCAAAACGGAAGTATACTTGGAGTCCGCAGTGACTGGCTAGTAATGGTTCCATTGGCTATCTGCCAAGCGTAGTGTCGTTTGCCTTCATCATTCATATTATCCGGATCGGCACGTTTAACAACTTCTTTTGTCACACCTTTTTGCAGTGACTGCAATCTAACGTACGTTTCTTCTACATTACATGGAAACGAATCGTAAGACGTCGAAACAACCTGATGAACATTTGATTGTCTGCTAGGAACTGACGTTGCGCTGCAACTGCGCGTTAATCCAGAATTTCGTTTTGCTGCTAACCGGAAGGACGTAGGTTGGAGACGGGTTCTATGAATTAACTGTTTTGATCCACTTACTGATAGGGAACCATTTACATTAATTATTGATGGCTTTAAGTCATTTTTATATATCAGTTTTGGCACTGAGGAAGAAGCATCAACCGTGGCTTTTATTTCTAAAACACTATTTCGTTTTCGTTTTAGTCTTCCGACTTTATCAATGTCTGATTTTATTGATTTGAATGTATTTCTTTTCGATTTCCCTGGTTTGGTTTTAATGTCTTCTGGCAGACTCGAGGCTGTGTGGCTTTCCTTTTTAGTACTTTTAATACGTTCTTTCTTTTCTCTAGTTCTGACAGTGTTTCTTTGTCTTTTATTTTGCCTCTGTGGAGGAGCACTGAGACTTAGCCTAATGAGTTTAGAAGTAGTTTCTTGATAACCTTTAATCAATCGTCGGTCATTTTGTTTTCTCCGGTTAATTTGCTTCACAGAAATGAGTTTTCCAAAAGGTTTCGGAAATCGATTATTGGATTTAATTTCATTGCCATTATCTTCACAGTCCTCATCTTCGTCATCATCATCGTCATCTGCATCGTCATCATCGTCGTCGTCGTCGTCATCATCCTCTTCGTCGTCACTATCATCACCATTGTCAGAATCATCGGAATCTTCCGAATCACTTTTTAACCCAAGCATCGCTCTGTTAGGGATTTCATATATCAAAACCAAACTATCACCTGGTTTGAATCGTACACGTTTCTTGCTTTTGTTGGATTTTTTTATTACGGCAGTTGAACAATTACTTTTAAGGCTAAACGCAAGTGATCTGTACGATTCCGTTTCGCTGTCATTGTCGATATTATTGTCCTCGGACGAGTCTGAGCAATCAGATGACGCCATTGTGTCGCCGCTGTCGGAATCGTTATCCATTTCCAAATGTGGTATTGTTTGTAAACCACTCTAGAGGATCAATTCCATGTCTGGTCTTTATAATAACACTCAGTATCCTGAAGAAGAAAACACATGTGAGTATAGTTACAAATAACTTTATCAGGTGTGAATTAAAGCAGCTATCCCGCCAACAACATCCAAATTTTACAAAATATGTACACCAGTTCTAAACATATTGACGACAATGTATATATATATATATAACTTCCATATTTTGAGAAACTCTATAGACACAATATAAACGCCTTTAACCAGCCAGGCCAAACATCAAAACTGGAGCGTCGAATTAATTCATTTTACGCATATTCAATAACGGATATTTTAAAGAACCCATTTGTAAATCTTTGCTTTTATTCGGCATATATACAATATTATAGGAGCTAAACAACTGCATAGAGTTTTTGATTAACGGTTTTGTAGTGTAATTTTGCCGTTATTTGGCGGAATACTTTGAAACGACGTATATATAACAATAGAAAATCGGTCTTTTTCAAATGAGGGCCGCGTCGTTTTTGCTGCAACGGTTGCTATTTGGTGCAAATCTAAATTTACATTAAGGAGGCTGGCTGGGAAAAGACGTAGGATTGAGATTTTTTTCCATTAAACGTCTTTGAAGAAGACATAACACATGTTTCTAACTCCAAAATTTCACTAAAAAGAGGAAAAATTGAATTATTGAACATTTTCACAATTTTTTTCATAATAATACAATTATTGACAAACACCCATTAATTTTCGATTACATATATACATATCTTTCAAAATATACGCAAAAAAGTTGTAATACTCATTCGTCTTTTTACTTTAAAAAGCAAATACATAACACAGATTTTGGAGTTATTTTGACTTGTTCACTGTAGAATACTGTATACACAATTTTGACATAGATATCGAATATTTACTTTTATATATGTTTGTATTCCACAACTAAAAAACAAAACATATTATGTTTTCTATAGCTAAAGGATGAATTCTTCTCAGAGCTACCCATAGCCCCTATTTTCTTGGTAACACAAAATTATCACAAATGATGGAAAAAAATATATAAAAAAAATGCTTTGCTTAAGCATTGTTATGTTACCGTCATAAATCCTGCATTATATCCATATCTATTAGAATGCAATAACAACAAATAATAATAAAACAATTATGTTGTCAAATAAAACTATGATTTAAAAAATATTCTTAGATTTGAAAATGTCAAAACTTGCCCAGCCAACATCCTTAAATACAAGTATACGTGTAAAAGAATCTAAATACAGCCAATAGATACGTAAATATGCTTAGTCCAAAACAAATAATTCTAGTAGGATATACGTCTAGGGATATATATATTTATATATAATGCCATCTGCGACTTGCGCTAGCAAGTTTTAACGTGAAACACGTGTTGACTTTTCTCATTAAATTACCTTTTGTAAATATTTGCCTATGCATGTATCTCCAACATATGGCACTTATGTGGTTGATTTAGTCCGTATTAACTATGTTATGCTGTACTTAATAGGCCGGGACTCGTATGAACGTGTACCATGCAAATAAGGAAACTAAATATAGTATTGCTGTCTATAGAAATGACCAAACTGGGGCAGTTATTGTTATACAGTTTCTTTGGGAGATTGCAGAAGAGTGCCAGTATGTACTTGATGCATATAATATTATAGACGATATTTGTTTGTTTTGATTGAATATAGGAAAAGCACTCGTGAACATAGAAGTTTTCTCACTTCTCGATAAAAATAAATCCTATATTCACGACAAACCAACAAATATTCTATTTATTATATACTCACAACCTGGAAATGTATGCAGAAAAAATATAATACGCCAAAACAATGACGTCAATAACGTCAACAACGTAAACAACGTCAATAGTTGCATGACGTAATTTTGAGTGAAAATATATTATATTTAATATATAATTTAATATATTATATTTTCACATGTGAAATATAAACAATAAAAATATAAGGGTTTTTTTAAAACATAAAATCCACTATTTTACTGGAAAGTATAAAATAAATAGGTATAGTACGTTAATAAATGTATTAGGCAAGCAATTATGTCTAATGTGTACAGTATTATCAATATATGTTCATTATGAATTGAAATTACGAAATTAAATGCAAACTGAATTTCGACGGCGCGCCATCGCAAATCTTTACGCGTTCATATATAGCGCAGGTCACCTTTAGTAAACACTTTGCGTCGATTGGTCTCTGGTACACAGAACACAAATAGTACAGTGTATTATATTCTGTATGAATACATGTTATTTAGGGCATTTGTGTATTATTTGAGCTGTTAAACCCACCAAAGAGTCCCACAGGTGACTCTGGAGCAAACACGTTTATACTGTGTAATCTACAGAAACTGGTGTCACATTAGACCATAATGTTTCTGTCGGCGGTAGAAAAAGAAACATATTGAAATTATAGGACAGAGCGAAGCATAGATCGAATGGAGGCAAAAGAAAGATAAAGTTTCCAAACTGCGTTTTTGCACCTTCGAATCTGAACCACTCCGAAAGTGTCGTATTTTACGAATGGCGGGAATTATACAGTACTAGTCTACCAAGGAATAAGTGGGTGGTCTGCCTCCACCAAAGAAAGTCGACGTCATACATAGCCTAAAATATGTTGAACAATGACGTAAACACCAAACTAACACATACAATAGGAAGGTGTGTCGCGCACAAGAATCCGTACCTGAAAGGTCAAGGTCCCACAGGGAGGTCAAAGTTTTAATAAAGTGTACGTTATAGAAACAATACTATCTTATCTAACACTTTTTGGACATTGGGTCACTCAATTACAATATATGGTAGACATAGTATAATATGTTTCATAACGTATACCTTTTAAGTAAAATAGTGGGTTATATGTCATATTATTATTGTTTACACATGTAATGAAAATATAAGGAAGTGTTGTAAATGTGTCATCAATAACAGATTTATTTGTATCTCGAAGTAAGAAAACGTAAATTTGCGCTTGCGAAGAAATAAGTATCCTTACTTCTCCCTGAAATTCATTCCAAACCACCGAGTTAATATAAACCATTGTATTCATATTTGATTCAACACTAACGTTACTGCGACAAGTAACGTGGTGTGAGATGCGTCCACAATAGACGTAGTATCCAAACACATATATGAATCCACACCACGAGCCATTTTCCGTTATCCGGTTATGATTTTAATATTAAAATATCATGTAGAGCTACTAGTAAAAACAACACCTACCACTGTTGTATACACTGGTCACTTTCCGTTATCCAATTATGAATTTAATATTTATATTGTTTATTAGTAAGAACAACAACTACCACTGTTTCAGTATTACATATTGTGTACACACTGGTCACTTTCCGTTATCCGATTATGAATTAATTATTAATATCGTGTAATAACAACACCTACCACTATTATGGTATTGACATAAATTACATAGTTTGTTTAGTCTATACAGCAAGCTTAACCCTATAATCCAGTTACCAACCTCAGACGGGGTGAATCTAAGGTAAACGGATCTGTCCACTATTGATCAGACCGTTTGTTAATATTACAACCATAGTCGTGCTTAAAGTACTATACTAATATTATTTCAAAGCTTGTCTTAATTTTAAAATGTACGTGCTCCAAATGAATTTCTTGTACCAGTTATCGAGTACCTTTATTTATTGCATTATCTTCTTTACTATAAGATTCTTTTTAAAAAAAAGCATTGTTTTTATATTTATATGTTTGCCGCCGCATTTTTTTTATATTTATATGTTTGCCGCTGACCGTTTGAAAGTAATTGTCAAAGTAGTAAATGTAGAAGTCGCGCAGGAAGTGTCGCATTCAAGGACCACAGTCAACCAAAACCCCACGTAGAAACAAACAATAATTACAAAGATAAATAAAAGGCAAGATAAAGAGGGTCTCACATGAGTATTCATTCATTATTGAATTTATTAAACGAGTTGGCAACATGATATAATGCGAGGGTCTTGCCGAACATCATATCATCTTTGCTAACGAGTTTAATAAATTTAATAATGAATGAGAACGAATGTTAGATTATATTTTTCACATAACTCACATATCGACTTATATTGCATTTTGCCTGTCGCTTTAACACGCGAAACCGACATAAACCGTGGGAATTGGATCATAGTCATTATCGATTTTTTTTGACAGCGCATACTAGGCTTAATTGCATACTTATATAACTAGTGGTATATCGAAAATATAGAATATTCCACACCCACACTGTAATAAATACTGATAAAGGTGATCCTTTGGGAGCAACAAACACAATGAGAATAAAGCAGCAGACTCGGTTTTATTGAGTCTGTTCATGAGAAGTAATGAAAGAAGCAACACCTCTCACGCCTCCTAGCACCGGCTTAAGCGGTATTCTATTTCAAAATCACCTATATTGGGCTCTGTAAGTTATGTGATAAATGATATTACAAACATAAAAGCCTTGGAACGGTCAGTGACAAAAAACGGTCAATGGATATTTTAAATAGGTTCTCTGGTGCACCAAACCTCACTCTTGCCTTATTGCCATCCCAATACAACCGTGAGCTGTAAATGGGTCAACCACTGAATATGCAGTGCGTTGCAAAAAGCTAGGGTCATAACCTCTTTTGATAAACGGTTTAACAAGTTTAATAAAGATTGTATGAAAGTGATTATGGCCAAGGATCTTGCGAAGTTTATATTCACATCAACATAGAAAAAAGAGTATGATAATGGACCTTTGGAAACGGCCGAGCACGACACATACGAAATATTGCAGTCTCGGTTTGATTGAGACTGTTCATGAGCGGTAGTGAAATATGCTAGCTACCGCTCACGCCCTCTAGCCCCGGGTTGAGCAGAACTCAATATTCATAAAATCAACAGCACGCAATTTTAACCATCCCGAAGATGGCATGCATATGGCGGTGGACATGGAGTTGACGTCTTCCCCATGTCGTACGGCGTATGGTCCCAGTATCTAATAAAATGAAATGCCCCGAAGAGCGAAATAAACATAATGGAATTTAGTTGGGAGCAGTGGTTATAAAGCCTGCGTATAAAAAGCAGACAACATATCCTATGCGTGGTTAAACAATACCCATTGCCTTTTATCGGCCAGAGTAGTGGAACCACCGAATCAAAAAATAAGTAAGAAAACAAAAGAAATTGAAAATGTACCACCGATAACTAACTATAAGTATCGGGCTCAGCGATCTCCAAAGATCGAATGAATAACAGTACTCATTGAAAGCGCGGAGAGACGTTTTACTGCCGCCACAGTCAGGTTGTGAAGAAGAGTTCTTAAATTACTTTTATATTTTAAAAGTAGATCAGGATTACGATAATAAACTTTTGCAAAGTTTTTTCGACGTTTGTGGAAACGGTATCCCGGATAGAGTAGCTACTTAGTTATGCAAATGTAACTATAACAGTTGAACAGGAAATGTAGCATTCAAGGACCACAGTCAACCAAAAACACGCACAGAATTAAACACTAATTGCAAAGATGTATAAAAGACAAGATATGACATCACAAACATAAAAGGGTTGACAATAGGACTACAGCCTTGGAACGATCTTAGTTATGTAAAGGTTACGAATATTAAAGTCCTCAAATCGACCACAAGCTCTAGAAAAACGAATAAGTTGAGAAATATAGACCCCATAAGAAGTAGCTCGGGGAACATCCCCATCGAGGTGGGGATAATTAACAATATCAAATTTAAAATCATCACTCTTGTCGACCCTTATATGTGTCTCACACTTCACATTGCATTGAAATCTATGTTATCTGTTTGATTGTTGTTTCATTTGCGTTACATTTGTATTTATTTTTATTTCCACAAAGTTCGTCATCTTTGTTTTATTTCCCTTTTCACTTGCTACTCAATATAAATATAAAAGTCGAACAGAATATGCAGCTTTCCCAGAACACACTAAAACCAAAAACACCCAAAAGGACAAACAGGAATGGCAATTTTAATAAGGAATAAATGCATATGACGTCACAAACACAAAAAGGGTTGACAATAGGGCTACCCGCCTTGGAACGGTCAGTGTCAAAAAAGGCCGCTGGGGGTTTAAACCAGGTTCTAGGGTGTACCAAACCTCACACTTACCCTACCGTCATCCCAATAAAACGGGACAGTGTAAATAAAATCCCCGCCATGAACTATTCTCTAACCTACAAAGCTGCATTAATAGGAAATATAAATAAAACACAAAGATACTCGTGTCTATATAAAAACAAAACACAATAGCCTAGAAATCCACAAAGAAGGTATTCAGTGACTTGGCAGAAGTCAGAGCAACAAGAGAATAAACCATTGAGGGCACAACAAGACAAGATTGCAGACAAGCATCAAACGTCACCATACTTTTGGGCTTGAGGTAGACGTCATCATAGGGTCCACAGTATGTCTGGTCATCGCATAATTAAAGAGGAAAGCATAGTGGCGAACTGTAAATGGGTCCACCACCAAGCATGCAGTGCGTTGTGCAAAATGATATGGTCATAACCTCTGTTGATAAAGCTTTTAACAAGTTTAACAAAGACAGTATGAAAGTGATAATGACTAAGGATCTTACTAAGTATGTAAATCACGTCACCATAGAAATGAAGTTGTGATAGTCTTTGTCGCAGACGAGTTCTTGATATACTTTTATATTTGGAAAGATTATCAGGGTTACGTTAATACAATTTTGGAAAGGTTTTACGAAGTTTATGACAACGTATACAAAGATTACGAATATCAAAATCCTCAATTCGAGTACAAGCTCTAGAAAAACGAATAAGTTGAGACACATAGACCCCATAAGACGTTGCTCGGGGAACATTCCCATCTAAATGGGAAATATAACAATATCAAAATTAAAATCATCTTTCTTGCATGTCACAGATTTTGCTAACTATTTCACAATTTTCAATATAGAGATGTAAATCATGAAAAGAAGCGTTAGTCATATTACCTTTGTTAAGGTACAGTTATTTAGGATATATATTATTAACCATAGTAGAAATAAAAGAGAAAGGGTTGTCAATGTTCAATATGTCATCCACTTACCGAGAGGTGTCATTACAGGCTTCAATAGCATCTGCTTGTTGAAAGACTCAACATGAAATCTCTTTCATAGCAATATAAAACAAATTTTATAAAACAAATTTGCGACAAGGGGTGCACAGTTCGTACCAATAGGGATAACACCAATTTGGCTATAAACGGTAGTTCCATACTTGACGAAAATATTATCTAATAGAAAAATAAGTGATTCGCAAACTTCATGGCAAGTCCACATAGTGTAATTGTCCAAACTGCTGACTAATTTTGGTAATCAGCATGGGAACATTTCCAGATAGTTCCAGCAAGAAACACCTTAATATGTATATACAAATGAGAATAAGGGTCCTATAGAAGCCAGATCATTCAAACGCAATTTCACCATAGGTACGCAACCCAAAATATGAGCATATTTAAAATGTCAATGTCAAGGAGAATACATAACATAAAGAGTGGTGAAGGCAGGTTTACCGACTTGGGACGGTCAGTAGGCAATAAGGCCAACAGGTTAGCTTAATATTTTGCCGTCATATATGCATTTGGATTTAAAGACACACACAAATAAACAACTAAAGCAACTTTAATTCTAGAATTAACGTTATGGATAGAATGGTGAATTTCTCCCAATAACTCTTTGAGAAAAAACAAACACTTTAATTATTAATTATTTCATAAAGTGACATTTTCATTACTGATTATTATTATTTTGTTTTGTTTTGTTGTATATTGTAATTTAGTCAGAGACCTACGAAGTACTTAGATCTATAGTTAAGTTGAGCGCTTTAACATTTCTAAGCGTTGTGTAAATAAAAACTCCACCGGGACTACCATTACTATACTGACGAGATAAAGAAACGCCTCATCGGGAATTTCCGCTATATATTGTATGTACACTATGCTGCTGTTAATCGAATGGTACATGGCTACGTAAGACCTTTCTTTTCGGAAAAAATACTGAAACAACACAAAACACAGCAAATAGTATTTCTTCAAAGTTTGATTATTGGCAGAGTATCTGTTTGGCTCAAGCATGTGAGCAAACTTAGGATGCAAATTTCTGCAAACTCTTTACGTTAAATCAATACTAAAATAGTCAATTTTTCAAAGAGGAACTTCAATATTTATGAATTTCTTGCTATAAAGTGTACTGTGATTAAAACGTCTACAACATCACCGTTGTGTCCTTTCTCTAACCAACTGCAACTTTGTTTTACAAAACATCTTGGGATTTCTTTGGAATATTATGTGGCATTAAGTGTGCGGTATATACATTATATAGCGGAAATTCCCGATGGGGCGTTTCTTTATCTCGTCAGTATATATACATCGAGAAGCCCTTCGAAAAGCTTCATGTTTAACTATCGTCTACTTTTAAAATGTAAAGTATTTGCGAGAATCACAACCTGAATTGGTGACGTTGTTCACAGACTTCGTGTGATCCTTGGTTATGGTTACTTATCAAAACTATCACGAAATTCATCAAAGAAGGTTGTGATTCTATAAGTTTTCAACACACTGTTGAACCACTTACAGTTCGCCACTATGGTTTCCTATTTGAATGTATGTTGACCGAACAGATTGTGAACCTTGTGGTGGCGTCTACCTTAATCCTGAAAGATAGTTATGTTTGATGTTACCATTAATGGTTCATTATCTTGTTACTGTCATTATCTTATTACTCCGGCTTCTGCCAAATCACTGAGTACTTTCTAAGGTGGTAAACCACCATTGTTTTCTAGTCACATACACCTAATAATATTTGTTTTACTTGTATCATATATTAATGCTGCCTACTTTGTTAACTAATACAACCTGCGGTGAATTTCTTTATTTGCACAGTCCCGTTCATTGCAATGAAAATATAAAGGTAAATGAGATGTTAACTGCATCCCAGAAGCGGGCCAGTTAAGAAAACGGTGGCACTTTTGCTGATCTTATTAAAACCAGATACAAAAATCTTATTTGAATGAGATTGTTCTTTCGTCGCCGAGCGTTCCAGGGTGGTTTTCCTATCCAGCCCTGTATTTCATGTGTTTGATAGCTCTCATTTTGCTTTTATTATACATTCTTATGTGGAATGTTTTAAATCAGTGGTTGTGGTTGACTCCAATCTGCGAATGCTGCATGTATGCATATTGTGCATCTAACATATCTAGGTGCAATAGTTTCTGCAAGAACTTACACTACAAACTGCATATGACAAAGTTAGGTATATAAATAACAGAATCATAAATATCCATTAGAAGACCAGAGCCCACGGTCAATGAAGTAGACAGAGCGAGAAAAAAAGTTTGACTTTGAACCTTTGTCACATGATATTTTATAATAGCAATTTAAGGGGTTCATAACTATAACACAAACAATAGTTCTTGCAACCGTCCTGTTCCTTGAATAAAAACTGTGTCTCCCGCTACTACTTGTTATAATGCAATTTTAGCTTGGAATTAATAACCCCTGAAGGTGTCAAAGCAGTGACATAGTTCGAAAAATACAAGAATTCGATAACTTTGTTCCGTAGGGCACGGTTCCCGGATTCCTATGTATCCTTCCCCTCTCTCTGGGTCGGCTCTAAATAACTATACTGTGTTGATGATACGTTAAACAACATTCAATTCAATTTAATTCAATTAACATCATTAGTTTTACTTTTTCAGTGTTGACATTTTGTAGTTACTGATGTAAATATGGCATGAAAATGGCATGAACAAATATATATAGGCTATATCTATATTATTTTCATTCGATTTAAAAGGACACACGACAATGTAGCTTTTTTTAAAACTCACGGTGTCCCGTTTGTTTACTACAAAACTTGCATTTGTTGAATCAGTAATATTAATTATAAGAATAGTATAAAGCAAATTGTTGTTGTATGTTATTAACCGTTGATTATATTGCATCAATTATATATCTAAACATACGGAAGAATCATATTAATTTAATTATATCTAAGCAGGTTTAAAATCAAAGTACTACTGGATAAATAAAATAGTATGATAACGGACCTTTGGAAACGACCAAACACGACACATACAAAATATTGCAGTCTCGGTTTGATTGAGACTGTTCATGAACGGTAGTGAAATATGTTAGCTACCGCTCACACCCTCTAGCCCCAGGTTGAACAGAACTCAATATTCATAAAATCAACAGTACATAATTTTAACCATCCCTAAGATGGCATGCATATGGCGGTGAGTATCTAACAAAATACTATGCACCGAAGAGCGAAATAAACAAAATGGAATTTAGTTGGGAGCTGCGGTTATGAAGCCTGCATATCACAAGTAACAGCCAAAATACTAAATTAAAAAGCAGACAACATATCCTATGAGTGGTTAAACAATACCCAGAGCCTTTTATCGGCCGGAGTAGTGGAACCACCGAATCGAAAATTAAGTAAGAAAACAAAAGCAATTGAGAAAATGTACCACCGATAACTAAATATAAGTATCGGGCTCAGCTTTTAATACTTGATACAGACTTCAAGATTGCCATGTGTCCCTTTAAACTTGAATGCATTGTAACATAATATATAATCTTACGAAGTCATGCGTTTTTTTCCGTATAATATTTCTATCACTATCAACCATACACGTATCAATAACGGGTATAATCGCATTGCGTGTCACACATTTAAATATGTTTAACGTTTAAAAGGTTAAATGCCATCAAGATTGCAATGATTCAGTTAGCCTGTTTTGCATTTGAATTATTTAATCCTATATATTGCAATACTCTTATCGACTCTGTAACATAAATCAACACTATTAATAGACAATAAAAATACGTCAACCACTAAATTATTTCTTTGTGTTACGTTTGTCGGACGTTTTTTCAGCCACTAAATTATTTCTTTGTGTTAGATTCTGACAATCTCTTAAATACAAATGTACCTCGTATTTGCTATTTCTTAATGCACAAACCGCGTTTGAAGCACCTACTTAATCGAATAGAAGGTAAGATTTACATAGCTGTCTGCGGATGTTTATCTTTTTAAAAAGTAAAAACAAGTAAAGAAAATTCCCACTTATTTTAATTTCCAATAAGAGCAAAGTCAACTTAGACATTATACAAATAGAGCTTGAAAATTGAAGTATAAGGTAATCTACAAACACAGTTGTAATCTGATACCATTTGTGTAATATGATATTTACTAATAGCATAAAAGAGAGAGAGAAAACAAAAGCACAAACATATTATCAGAAAATTACTTACATGTCGTGTTTATGTTGGTAAGCAGTCGTGTCTTAACATTCGCTTGAGTTGTTATTATTAAACATGGCACGGACCTAATACAAAATTAGTATGTAAACGAATCTGTCCAAATATAACGTGAAATAGATGCAACAACACGCGAAACTCGTGATTGATAGTTTCCTAATGCGTCTAAATGCAATACACATTTGTTTTCTTTATTTCCAAAAGCGTCGATGATTGATCTAGCGTAGATTGATATTTCAATAATCACCTTTGTAAATATATATCCCTTGACATTTCACATGCACTTATCTCATAAATATTCAATTTTCTGTCTATTTATACTGGTGTATAAATTCCACTTTACCGTGACTGCGATCATGCCAGGTTAAAAAGCAAACACCTTTCTTAATCGCATTACATTTGTGCCAAAGGAAAAAAAGGAAATCTCTTTCGAAATAGAGATATAGATTGCGGTATTAACACAAAACTAAGATCCCGACGAGTGCATGTCAGATTTGCATTCTGGAAAGTATTACATTTTCAATTTAAATAAATAACCTCAGATCAGATATGATTTGGCGGTATCGACCTGTTCAAATATTGATCCGGTTCACATACGTATATAACCTAAAATAACCCGTTAAAAGACAGATGTTTACACTTGTGGGGATCGTACGTTAGTAATTCATACACAAACCAGTAAACAAGACATTTGCATGGCTTTTGTTAGAAATAATATTTAAGAAGTCAATAGTAAGAGCTATCAAACTTATAAAAATAAAATGGTAAGTACTATTGAGCAAAAAGTCAGCAAACATCATGTCTTTGTTAACAGAAGAAGAATGATTGACCAGTGCCGTATATTAAACATATGTTAAAACACTTAATACATATTTATGTTTTCAACGATGCAAACGAATTGCGAACAAAATGCTATGCTAATGGGAGCGACTGGCATTGTGTCCTGCCACATACCATTAGGTCCGTGCCTCATACCATTAGGTCCGTGCCTCATACCATTAGGTCCGTGCTTCATACCATTAGGTCTGTGGTCAATGGTATGTGGTCTTGAGTGCTATAGACTAAAATTCAACTATAGGTTTAATTGTTTCAAAGTTCGATCTTATCATACTGAATGTGTGCATTTAATCATGCTAATAACTATATTACCTGATTTTATATTCATTGTTTAAAATAGAAAATAAAGAAGATTTTCTTATATTTTAGCTCGTTTTCTATTAGTCACGATTGATGGCGTTTACTATTACTTACCAAAGTAGCACCTGCTCACTAGCACCATCAAGAATCATGCAGAGAAGCACAGTAATCAGTTGACACGACTGATAGTTCATGTATGATGCCTCTTCCGAACTCGTCAAGACACACAACAGCATAATGGTGTTAACAGTGTTGACTTCTTCAAAGTCGTCGACGAGGTCTGCACGGTCGGAGACAGCTTCTCATTCAGGCCAGACATTATCGTATTCTTGTTAAAATCAACAAGTGGACAAAGAACCGCTTTACAGACCCGACAGAGTCTGGTGTAGTTAAAGGGGATAAGCCGGACTGCGTCGATGTAGACTCGATTGTTGGAACCAGGCGAGTCATATTGAGTCGATGTAGACTCGTTCTGTTGGAACCAGGCATGTCGGGCTACGTTCCTGATGACATCCTGCACCTTTGAGATCCAGAGCTTCACCTTTCGCAGATCTTGTTATCATTTCCGTGTAATTCGATATTGAAGCTATCAGAAAGATCTACACAACATTAGCAAACAAGCTAGAAGATTAACTTTCATCATGGTTAATTAACTTTCTCTTAACATGCGTCTACTCATGCCGTCGGTATTCCTGATGGCCTCCGTCGTCACAAATGTCGCTATTCATGCCATCGGTATTCCTGATGGCCTCCGTCGTCACAAATGTCGCTATTCATGCCATCGGTATTCCTGATGGCCTCCGTCGTCACACGCTGTGCAAGTGCAACAACAGACGCCATCGCTTGCACAACCAAGCGCAGAACCTTTAGGAAGTAACATCAGTCAAATGTTTTAACATAAAATCCATGTCATCAGTATTTGCAACAATGCGAAAATAACGGGGGATGTCAAAGTCGGGATATACCACAACAGTTTATCTGAATGTAACTGCAACTGAACACAGTCATGTATAGCTTTCTTAGTTCTAAACCCTTGGACATTTTTTAATTTATGAAATACAAGTTTTTAAAAATATGTATATTGATACAATTAGATTAAAATTAATACAAGCTGAAAATTGTATCACGGCATAAAATAAAGTGTATAACATTTCGCATTTTCACCATATCGTACTGTAACAACTATTAAGATTTGAAACGCGAGCCTCTTTATCAAAATATGTATTGAGAAGGGTCTTTATCCCTTATCGGCTTGTTGAACACGGATATTGAAACATTTGAAAATAAAGTCCATTTTCGTGTAGCCCGAATAGATGGGTGATTTATTCCTGGGTCATATTAAAATTGTAATCGGTATTTAACAATCGAAATTACTTGAAATAGATATAAACATAACTGAATGAAGGTCTGTCGCATAAAAGAACCCTGAATAGCTATATAACCGACAAAGGTGTTTTTTAATGAGTGCATGTAATTTGAATTTATTATTATATTTAAACTATCACATATCAGCGATAACGTCAAGATTGTAAGTTGATAACGTGTACTGAATGCAAATGATACAAAATAGTATACATAATTGATTTATGTTGTTCAGTCCGCTTTAACTTTACGTGGTATGGCCTAAACCCCATTTTGGCATATTTCTGTAGGAGTGTGGATGAGTATTTTGTTCATTCCGCTTTTACTTTACGTGGTATGGCCTACGGTTATGTGACTAAAAAACAGGGCCCCGTTTTATGAAACAACTTACGACCATTTTGAACGTAAATCAATTTTAAATGCTTCACTATTAATTACACACTTTTCAAATAAACGTGATTTCATTTCATTTTCTTATACATGTGATATTTCTGTACTACGTGCACACATAATTGTTTGCATTGAATGCTTAGGTGAAAACAATTGAACGATCTCAAAAATGGAGACTTATCGTAAGATGTTTAATAAAACAGGGCCCAGGTGTATGGCTTATGACGTAAAACTCACATAACCCTATGCTTTTGTTGATCGTTAGCCCCCTAAATCCCATTTTGGCATTTTCCATAGGAGTGTGGATAAGTATAGACAATGGGCGAAATGTGTGTCCACATGTTACGTGTCATTTTCCAAACATTACAGGGTAACATGACGATCTTTTAGTTTTTATTAAGTATTAAAATTACCGTCTCGATTTATAAATCCGGTATCATTTTGGCTTTAAACCTGCTTGAATTTTCAGTTTTTCTTATTCATTCTACCTTAGGTTTAACTACCTTAGGTTTAAATACACCATTGGTGCAATATAATCACCAGCTAGAAATATGCAAAAACAATTCGGGTTATAATATTCTTATAATTAATATTAATTATTGAACAAATGCAAATTAAGTACAAAAAATAATAATAATAAATAATAAAATAACGGGACGCCGCGAGTTTTAAAAATCAAGATTGCTATGATTCCCTTTAAGGGGTTTCAATAAGCCTCCTCATAGAACCTCATTTTTGCTAAAATGGAAAATCCATAGTCGCATTGCAAACTAGAAACCTTCTTTGTACGTGCAGATAACTTTGTGCATATAGGTTTATCTCCACTAATTACATGTAAACCTCCAATGTGAAATCGAATGTAGTTCCTATAATAAAAAGTAATCCCTCCTGTTTTGATGGAAATGGGCATTATAAGTAGGGGAAAACTGCCCATTTCTGTACGATTTTGGGGTTGCATGTATAAGAAGCGTATTAATGTTTTACTGGATCACTAATGAACATTTTCGAAATTTCGACTCCGTGCTTACACCTTGTGAGCAACCATCAATGAAAACAACTGTACCCTTGACCTGTTTAGTAAACAATCAAGAACTTTCTTACATGTCTTGTGACCCCACCTTTTCTGGTGATTTTTCAAGTGGAAAATTCGTTTTCTATATGAAAATTACACTGCTGCATTGTCCATACTTGAGTTGAAGTTGCAGCAAATCATTAACATGTGACACTCTAACATTGGTGTCTATGGGGAAAACAATTAGTAGTTTCATACCTATAGATAACCACACGACCGCCATTGTGTGAACCGAAATGTCTGAACGTACATTTCACCAACTGTTTTTTTTTCCGGAAGTATTGATTTTAGTGCCCACTGACAAACAAATAGAAAATGGATAAGAACTCAAAATTAATATTAATTTATAGATATAACGCATTTATTTGTGACGTCTCTGTTGGAAAAAGGGTCTGTATGGAAAAAATGTTTGATAGCACTAGAACGAAACACTTATATGTTTAGATATCGTGTTATGGCCTTCGAACATACTTTTAATTTAGAAATAAAATATTTTATAGTTTCAGCTGCGATATGTGTTTCATAGATGGACTGCCGATAGGACATGAAATCATTGTTTTTTTAGGGTGTGTCAGGGGTTCGATTTAGGGAATCTGCAATGTAACACGTAACGTTTAACTGTATCTACGGACGTCCTGGAGTGACATTTTTACTTAATACTTATGCTTTTATATTACGACATAATACTTATAGCTTAATGTTTATACCTAAGCCTAAGAATAAGGCGCTGTGTCAATATCACAAACCTTTCACTGCTGCAGTCATTGGTTCGAGTTCCGCTTGCGTTACTTATGTTTTGTCAGAAAGTTTACAAGTTACTTGTGATGTGACGTTTTTTCTTACTCCCATATCCTACTTATTCAATTATATCTTAAAATTTGCTTCATAAATTAGTGCGTATTAGTTTGTTTGTTTGTTGTTGTTTTTTGTCTATATACAATTATAGATGAAATATTAGTATTGAATATAAAAAAATACATTTTACATTAAGTCTTGACTGCTCAAGAATGTCCCTATTGTTTGTGAGGTCACAAGGTCAAAGATCAAGGTTGCGATGATCTGACAAAGACAAACGGCTTCCAAGTTGTTATATATATTTCATCTAGAATCATGAAACATCATAGATAGAATGCCAATGAGACCAATCGTTTTGAAGTTACTAGGTCAAAGGTCAAGGTCGCAGTGATGCGAAATATAAAAATGGCTTCCTCGCTATAACTCACGTACCTGTCAATCTAGGATCCTGAAATTTCATAGATAGACTGCCCAAGGGACATAACTTATTGCTATTGCTTTTGAGGTCACTATGTCGAGGTCGCGGTAACCAGACAACAAATCCGGCTTCCATGCTATAACTCGAGTACCTTTCAATTTAGGATCATGAAACGTTATAGATAGACTGCCATGAGACAAGGATCATCCATTTTGTTTTTGAGATCAGTAGGTCAAAGGTCAAGGCCGCAGTGATCTGGAATAGCAAAACGGCTTGATCTTGATCGCGATAACTCACATATCTGTCAATCTTGGTTCATCAAATGTCATCTATAGACTGCCTATGGGTCATGAATGATGGATATTGCTTTTGATGTCACTAGGTCAAAAGTCAAGGTCATGGTGACCCGACATAGAAGAAAATGACTTACGTGCTAAAACTGCTATGTAGAATCATGAAACTTCAGAGATAAAAATAAGACACGGATAATCATTTTTGTTGTTGAGATCACAAGGTAAAAGGACAAGTTCGCAGTGATCCTACATACCAAAAGGGTCTTCCCAGCTATAAATCACGTACCTCCCAATCTAGGATCATCCAATTTCAAAGAAAGACTGCCTATCAGACATGGGTAATCCGACATAAAATGGCTTCCGTGCTTTAACTCCAGTAACTTTCAACCCAGGATTATGCAACTTCATTGATAGACTGCTCATGGAACAATGACGACCCGGGGCGTCCGTGGCCGAGTGGTTAACGTCTCTGACTTGCAATCACTTGCCCCTCACCGCTGTAGGTTCGATCCCTCAGGGGCCTAGGAATCTTTATGTGAGGAAGCTATCCAGCTGGCTTACGGAACGTCGGTGGTTCTACCCAGGTGCCCGCCCGTGCACGAAAATTGCCCGGAGGGGCATCTGGGGTCTTCCTCCACCAATGGAAGCTGGAAAGTCGCCATATGACCTTAGCTGTTGGTGCGACTATATAATCCAATTCAACCAATTCAACAATGACGACCCTTTTTGTTTTTGGGATCACTAGGTCAAAGGTTAAGGTAACCGATATAAAAAAAATGTCTTCCGCGCTATAACTCGAGTACCTTCCAACTTAGCATCACGAAACTTCGTCGGTAGACTGTCCGCAACACAAGGATAAAGGTTTCTGTTTTTGAGGGCACAAGTCACAGTTGCCCGAGATATGAAAACGGCTTATAACTCATGTACCGTTCAACTTATGATCATGACATTCCATAAATGGACGTTCCATGGGAAAAGGATGATTCCTGTTTTGTTTGAGGTCACGAGCTCAAATGTCAAGGTCGTGGCGATCCGACATAGAAAAACGGCTTTCACGCTGTACCTTATAATATAGGATAGTGAAACTAGACTACAAATAGGTCAATGATGATCCCTGTTATCGTTGAACTCATTAGGTCAAAGTTCAAGGTCGCGATGATCTGACATAGAGAACCAGTTTCCACGCTGTAACTCGAGTACCTTTCAACATAGGATCGTGAAACCTCATGGCCGGTGTAAGAAAAAAACAATCGACCGCCATAAAATAATTACCTCCCCTTCCATTTTGCTATGTGGTGAAATAACCCCCTTCTGTGAAATGTTGACTCCATACGTAAAGCTTTGACGCCTGAATGTGGTCAATTTATTATAGTAGAATAGTAGTAGAATGACCCCTAGATATAACGAGTATTGTCATTTTCTATTGTTATATTCGCAGATAAGGCAGTTGTGTATATTTTGTCAAAATCAAAATTGAAATAGCCAATGGTGCTATTTTTGTACGCAGCTTGTATGAGTACAACATTTAGTACCGATTTCGGTTTTTAATTTTTGTTTTGCTAACATAGCACACCTATTATCTGATGCATTTACACGTGTCCAATAAATGTATCTATTACATAATTACCTTTAAATCATCATAATTAAATGACAAACCTAAAATTGTGATCTGAAAATAAACCTTTTCTGATAGTCTGTTCCGAGTTATCGAGAAGGGTGATTCTAGACATCGATTCTAAGTAGCCTAACACCCAAATCGGTGCTCATAAATGCCTGCCACACCACCTTCACAGTCGTGGCTTTCTTAAAGGGGCTATGCTTTTCTTGGTAACGAATATGTATGCATACACATAGACACGGATGATATTCAGGCCATTAAAAGATATTCAAAATATATGTTTATTGGAATCTGAATCTTAGTTGTATCCAATAATAAAATATTAAAATGTTCGCTTACTTTGTAAACAATGGCCCATTGTTAACGTTTTTCGTAAACAAATAGACATGTTTTCGTAAGATAAGAAGACATTGCACCACAAAATTCTACATAAATAGCTTTATATTTAGACATGTTTTATTATTTATAAAAGTATTCCTGTTTAGGTGTACGCATGCGTGTACTCTACCCCGAAAAGCACACCCCATTTAATCGGAGGGTAGCATCAGAAACAAAGTTTCAATCAAGGCGGAATCCGTTGATATATAATACCATTACTCTTAAGTTTGTTGGAAAATGAAATCATTGCGACGCATGAGTCTATTGGCCGCTTTTATTTCAAAATCCCTGCGTGTGAGAGTTATGCAGTGGACACGAACATTTTAACGGACGGACGAACGCCAAAACTATATCCCTCTTCATTTGGGATAATAAAATTAACAAAATAATAAAAAGTAAATAAAGATTTTTTTAATTTTATTGGGTGGGGTGGGGTGGAGGAGGGGTTGCATGGAGATCTCCATGCATGCCTTGATGGGTTGAGTATTTGTGTATTTGTGTCAATTCAATACAAAATCACTGCAAACATGAGTGTTATGGAGAGAAAACACAAAATACCTTATTAAAAGCATATATAAGAATTATATGACCTGTATGACCTTGACTTGAAGATGCAGACTCGGTTGTTGGGTTCTGCACATCGTCTCGATGATATGGGTATTTGTGCTAATTTTATTTCAAAATCCCTAATTGCATGGCAAAGTTATGGTGCGTACACGAAATGGACATTAGTATATGCATCTAAGAAATATATGACCTTTATGGTGACCTTTATGACCTTGACCTTGATGATACAGATCCGGGATTTGGGGTTCTGCACGTTGTCTTGATGAGATGAGTATATGTGCCAATTCATTTTAAAATCCGTCAATGCATGTGAGAGTTAGATAGCGGACACGAAAATTGTAACGGACGAACAGGCGGAAGGACACACGAACAACGCCAAAACTATTTCACTCGACTTCGTCGGGGGATAAACAAACAAAAAGTAAAACTTGTCTATAATTTATTGGAGGGTTTGACATGTCGGTACCGGAGCTATTCATTGTTTCCTATGTTCAATACGAATTCTGATTTAGTGTAAATGGTCAAGATAATGCAAAACGAATGACTCCGGTACCGATATGTCAAACCCTGGGATATAGCAAACCGCGAAAAGTTCCTTCAATGAACCATTCATATATGATACCGAAAGGTTGTGGGGTGGGGGGTGTGTGGGTGTGTGTGTGTGGGGGGGGGGGGGGGGGGGGGGGTGAAGAGGGGGTGAGAGAGGTAAGTAAAAAAGGTTAAATTTGCTCAGTCAATGTTTTACAGTGGTCATATTTCTACGTGTGAGGGGTTGTAATATTACTGACTTTCTCGAAAGAGTCATTCCACGACAGAACAAACTATCAGCAGGGTGTCATTCTATCTCATTCTATCACATAGACATAGAATTTTTACCGTGAGTCATTTTACTACATAGCAAAATGACCGGGAGGTCATCATTTTATGGGGGTCGAATTGTTGGAGAACATTTCAGTAGTACTCAGATACCTGAGTAAAACAAAACAACCGTCCCAGTAACTGATAAGTTTTCTCAAACATCAAAATGTTTGGCGCAAGTGGGATTCGAATCAATAATTGTAGCGGTGAGATTTGTGATATTGAGACAGCGCCTTATACTTAGGATTAGTTACAAGTATACGTATCAAGTAATAAGTAATAAGCCATAAGTTTTAAGTATTAAGTCATGATTATTAAGTCCAAATGTCTCAACAGGTCTTCTGCAGTGGCGCGCAATACCCAAATCTACCCCAATATACCCAAATCCTTACCCAAATCTACTCAAATCCAAAATGCCCTTAACATCGCAAACAATCAAAATGTAAAACAGGGGGAATCATCCTAACGTGTGTCGATTTCAATTAACATATGAGTTACTAGCCTTTGAACTAGTATCTTCGACGCTTGACTAAATACAAACGTACCTTTGTGCAGAAAAAAAAGTGAAATCGGAAATACGTTTCTGTAAGTTTTAATTTTTTTTTACAGTTTTTTTTTACCATCCACATAGTTTGTCGATATAATAATGAAGTTCGTGCTTTTGTTTTAATTTTTTTCTGCCGTTCTGTTTTTCTTCGACAGAAGGTGTCTTATCAGCCACAATCTCCACGCAGAGTTATCGTTCCTTGCTCTCACAAATATCTCTGACAATATTTTGGCAAAACCTGTTAAATTGGAATATGTTTGCCTGAAACTTATTTATTTCTTGTATAATTATAATTTTCAGAATATCTGCAGATTAGATGCTGCAAGATTTGGAATAATGCACGAAAACAAGTTAGTATTAATCGAGACTATTTTACTACAAAACTAATACGTACTTAGATCTCCTCAATCGATACGCATATGACGTAAACATTTCAAACCGAAGCTCGATAGCAGAAAATTACTAAAAAAAAATTGAAATTATTTTATACAGGTCTATATTTTGTCTTTGCAGATCATGCAAAAGGATTTATTATAAACATCGTCATAACTTTTTTGAATAATCACGTGGCCTAACCGTTCGCCCTACTAACTTTGACGTTGACAGAGTCAAATGAGGAACGAGTGTACTCTGTGTAGAGATTGTATCAGCCAATCAAAAACGATACCAGAATCTCGGTAAAATGGCTGTTGCGTCAAAAAAAAATCAGTTCTAGATGTTTGTCTTGAAAACAAGCAAGCGTCGCAGATGATCTAGACTAAAGTAGTGCCAGTGGGATTATGATAGAAATAGGCACAGTTACTTTAACGGCCAAAAGAAGATGTAAACAACACACACACTTCTCTGCAAGTCGGATTATAGCAGAAATAGGCACACTAACGGACTATTACCAGCCTATAATAGAAATAGACGCACACGCAGTCTCTGCTAGTCGGATATAGTAGATATATGCAAACCAGCACACTATTAAGAGCCTATAGTAAAAGTAGACACACACACAAGCGCACGCACGCACCATCACACTCGCACACACACACACACACACACACACACACACACACACAAACATACACACACACATACACACACACACACAGTCTCTACTAGTCGGATATAGTAGAAATAGGCAAACCAACAGACTATTAGCATCCTTTAGTGGAAGTAGACACACACATAGTCTCTCCTAGTCGGATATAGTAGAAATAGGAACACCAACAGACTATTAGCAGCCTATAGTAGAAGTACAAACATGCGCGCGCACACACACGCACACACATTCTCTGCTAATCGGATATTGTAGAAATTGGCAAACCAACAGACTATTAGCAGCCTGTAGAAAAAGTAGATATAAAAATCGAACATGGAAAGTAGCATTCAAGGACGACAGTCAACCACAAACACACACAGAAACAAAGAACAACTTTAAAAATGAATAAAAGCCAAGATAAGGCATCGTTGACAATAGGGCTACCGCCTTGGAACGGTCAGCTGCAAAAAAGCCGCTGGGGGTTTAAAGCAGGTTCTAGGGTGCACCAAATCTCACTGTTACCCTACTATCGTCCCAATAAACGGGACAGTGTAAATAAAGATATCCCCGCCTCATAATCTCTAACAAACAAGACAGCATTAATAGGCAGTATAAGTAAAACACATAAATGATCACGTGTATATAATATAAAAAAGCCTAGAAAGCCACAAAGTAAGTACTCAATGACTTGGCATAAGCCGGAACAACAAGAGAACAAACCGTTAAGCGTACGACAGCCAAAATTAACATCAAACAAGGATTTAGGCAGACGTCATCACAGAGTCCACAATCTGTCCGGTCATCGCACAATCAAAGAGAAAAGCATAGCGGCGAACTGTAAATGGGCCACCACTAAACATGCAGTACGTTGCAAAACGATAGGGTCTTAACCTCTTTTGATAAACGTTTTAACATGTTTAATCAAGATTATATGAAAGTGATTATTACCAAGGATCTTACGAAGTTAATAAATCACATCTCCATAGAAGTCAGGCTGTGATAGTCCTTGCCGCAGAAGAGTTCTTAAATTACTTTTATATTTTAAAAGTAGAACATGGTTACGATAATAACATTTTGCAAAGTTTTTTTCGAAGTTTATGGTAACTGTAGCGCTGCTGGAGTAGCTTACGAATATTAAAGTCCTCAACACGACTACAAACTCTGGAGAAACGAAGAAGGTGAGAAAAATAGACCCCATAAGAAGTAGCTCGGGGAACATCCCCATCTAAATGGGGATAATTAACAATATCGGTTTTAAATTATTCGCCATTTCCAATAGAGATATATAAATCAAGAAAAGAAGCGACATTATCAGAAGTGTTAGCTTTGTTGAGTTGAAGGTCTTTAGGATAAATATTAGTAAACATAGTAGAAAAGAAAGATTGCCAATGTTCAATATGTCATCCAAATACCGAGAGGTGTCATTGAAGGCTTCAGTTACATCTGCCCGATTATCAGATGAAAGACTCGACATGAAATATCTTTCATAGAAATACAATAACAAATCTGCGACAAGAGATGCACAGTTCGTACCCATAGGGATACCAACAATTTGTCTATAATGTCTATAAATGGTAGTTCCATACCTGACGAAAATATTATCTAATAGGAAAATGAGTGCTTCACAAACTTCTTGGCAAGTCCACATAGTGTAATTGTCTAAGCTGCCGTTAGTAAAAGAAATGCTTTTTTACTACAGGCCAAGTTTTCTCTCTAGCGAAAGTATTTTTTTTTAATAAGAATAAGCTTGTCTTTGATAATGTGATTCGGTAAGGTTGTATATAGACAGGGCTCTATATGACGGGGATATGACACCACAGTACTAACGCTGTTATGTACTGAAATAACTTGTCGTCCAGGTAAGACTATCGATTATACACTGCAGTTATCGATTTTTACTAGGTGTATCGTGACAGGTAGCGAGAGACCTGCGGGGCGGCACACCCACTTACATTGCAAACAGACATTGTATATCCATCTTTAACTGGATTATTATATATTTTATATCACCAGAAAGCCAAATAAATAACTTTTCTAATGAGGCAATTTTGTTTATAATGATTATATAAATAGGTTATATCTCGAGATAGAAACGAAATAAAACACTTTTTTTTTTGGTTTCTTAACGAGTTTACGCAAATAACCGTACGTCTTTTTTTTAGGCCATGGTACAAAAGTTATTAAATAAAATGTAAATGCTTTATAGGATGAGAAAGCCAAACAAGTCATCGTCCTAGTGACGCTATTTTATTTCGAATAACGATTAATTAAATGGGAGGGATCGCGAGATGGAAAAAGGTTTCCTACGCTGTTTTTGTTTTCTCAAAGCAATTCGCAATCACCGTGCTATTTTATGCTTTTTGTCGCTGTATAAACAAATTTTAATTAATATTTGAATGATTGTCAAATAAATAGTCTTCATCGTGATGATGTTGATGTTTTTCAAACAAGGAAAATCTCAAATCGTCAAACAAAATATAACGCAAATATATCGGCAAACAAAATATAACGCAAATATACTGAACCAAACAGCTAACGCACCAGTAGACAATACCTTTAATGTATGAACTTATTATATGCCGACTGGTACCATTGGAGACCGGTGATTTGAATGATTTTTTTTAATTTACAGTCGTTATTGACAAGATATTTATCTCGTTCGTCACAAATTCGTCACGTGATAAGAATGTCGGTTGCTCAGATTTTCAGCGCTGTGACCAAATGTACATTTTCTTCATGATTCGGTTGTGTTGGTTCTTCAAAAACGTTCTATGTTGTTGTAGCACATATGTAGCTTCCTATATCGGACATTTAAGGTGATACAACTCCGAATAAAAAGCGTCGTCGCCGAACATCGAATTAAGTTGGTGGAACAATGGTGCAAAATGGTGGCGTCCAACTGGGTAAACAGTGGGCAATTGACACCTTCAAGTTTCAGTGTGAGTAGCCAATTGAACCCATTCCAATATCCATGAATCTCCGACTACCCACCTGTACCTCCCGTAACGTTTACAAGTACGCAGCATTCAATGCCAAATGATCCTTCTTCAAAAATTGACTTTATTTTCTCCAAGATTGCGAAACTGGACATAATAGAAGCGCAGCAAAATAGCATCCTGTCACGCCTAGACAGCATTCTTTTAAAAATACAAGGCAATAAGAAATGATTGCTTCTGCCAATGATAAGATAACATATAAGGAGTCTAGCCAGCAATTTTTCAGCTGTCAATATGAAAGCGTGAACAAACTCACAAACGTAAACAACACTTAGAGGATGAGGTAAAAGCTTTGGGCGATTCGAATTCAAAATTGCGATGTGACAACGACGCCTTGCAAGAAGACATCATTGACCTTAAATGTCGATCCATGCGTGACAATCTCGTTTTTATTAGCATCCCCGTGACTAGTACTACAACACCCGCTCCAGTCCCAGGCCCGATGACTATGCCGGCGACGTATGCACATGCGACGAAAGCGGATGATTGCAATGAAATAGTATTTCAGTTTTGTGAAAATGTGTTAAAAATCGTTGATCCTAAATCCAAAATCCAAATCGATAGAGCTCACCGGATTGGGGCACCCTCACATGGAAAGTTCGTCCTGTGGTCGCTAAGTTTAAGTATACTGATTCGAAGATGTGCGTCAAGCAGCCAAACTGAAAGGTTCGGTGCATTCGATCAACTCCCACAAGTCGTCCAGGAAAGAAGAAAGCAGCTCATTCCAGTCATGGTGAAGGCACATGAGGAGGGAAAAAAGGCCTTTCTTGTCAGAGACAAGCTGTTTATTAATAATAAACAATACACAACTGGTACAGTGTAGGACAGTGGAGAATGATATGAATTACCTATCTTAGCAAGGAACGTTGAAGGACTGAGGAACAGTTTAAGTGACGATGAATTTGTACTATTTGTAAATAATTTTGATGTTATTTTTTGCAGTGAAACATGGCAACGTAAATGTGAAATATTTGAATTGAATGGATACGAGTGTATTGATGTTCCATGGAAACTTAGTGTATCATATAGAAAAAAAGGTAATAGAGGTCATGGTGTTTACAGTTATCAATGGTATACATATTTTAGAAAAAGATAGTAATGGTTTTATATTGGGAAAATTTGATAAGCATTTCCTTAACATGGAGACTGATATATGTGTATGCTTTGTTTATATACCATCCCACCATTCTGTATATTTTAAAACACACGGTATAGTTTTTTTTTGGGGGGGAAATGATATTGATATTAGCAAATATTTATTATCTGGTCAAATCTCGGTAATTGGTGACCTAAATGCAAGATGTGGTTCCAATGATGAGTTTTCACGGAATAGTAATATTTTTGAAAAATTCGTTTTAACTGTTGATGGTAATAATTCCGATGAAATGTGTATTAATATTGGGGAAAGATCATCTGTTGATAAAATTTGTAATGCATCTGGGTTAAAGCTTTTGGATATATGTAACAGCACTAATCTCAGAATTGTCAACGGTAGGGTTGGCGAAGACGCAGATCTCGGTCAATTAACATTTATTTCCCATACAGGGAAAAGTCTGATTGATCACGTATTGATGTCGGAACATTTTTTCCCATTAATTAAAAGTTTTTTAGTACATGACGTATATTCATTTTCCCCTCACGTGCCAATACAATTACATTTTAAAAGTCCAATATAAATGGACACCAATGACACAGGAAACGATAACAATAAATAAAATAGAATGGGATAATATTAAAAATGAATTATTAAATAAGTATTATCTACAGAAGCCTCTCAATTTGATAATATTATTGATCAAATTTAGATATTAGTAGTGGCGTTAATACTTTTTCAAATACCCTGTGCCTTTCGTGCAAACGAGTAAAGCGTAGTAACAATAACACGTCTCGTCGCAAACATGTCAGCCCGTTGTTCACGGAGGAATGCGAATTAGCCAGACGTGACATTAAGTCGTACAAAAGTATTAGGACGAATGAAAACATAACTTTGGTTATATCCAAACGCAGATATTATTGTAAGGCCAAACGCCGAGCGAAAGAAAAACATTATTACACGAAGCAGCCGAAACCCAGCCAAAAAAGGTTTTGAGAATTTATAAGAAAAGCCAGAAAGAAAGGTAATATTAATCAAAGTTCTGAAAGTACTGAGAATGCAAGGTTTGATAGGAAGTTTAAAAACTGTATGAATATTTGCACGATTGCTGGACATTTAAAATTTCCATAAATTTGACATAGTTTTAGCCAAATTGGCGATCTTGGGTGACCTACAAAAATCTTAGAGGGTCGATCCATTCCAAATATATAATATTGTGATCAATAGTCATTCTTCTTCTTCTTCTTCTTCTTCCAATTAAGAGCTGGGGTTCCTGATGGAATGTCAGATAGCTCTGCGGGACTGCGCATGGTGAACTGGCACAACCATTGTCCCAAAATGACTTATTTACAATTAAAAGTCTGTTACATGACGCCTAGTGACTCTTATTTTATTTCGAATAACGATTAATTAAACGGGAGGGATGGCGAGTTGGAAAAAGGTTTCCTGCGCTGTTTTCGTTTTCTCATACTCTTATCATAGTATATGTGTGTAACTGTTGCCGCCAAGTGTATTGGCGACGAACATGTATAAATGTTTGAGCCTGAATAAAAACTGAAAACTGAACTGTTCAGAATGAAATTTGTTTTGATTTATTGATTGTTATTATTGAGATATTAAAGGTATTCTCTACTAGTGAGTTAGCTATTTGGTTCAGTATATATATAGATATTTTTTAACAACTGGCAACGTCTCGAGTTGATTAAAATTTAAAACCATTTTAGTTACATTGTGTTAATTCGTTTGCATTGTGTGAAATAAAAAAGCTCGTGTTTAATGTATTCTCTTGTCATAACTAGCAATGGAGAACCTAATAAACACATAATCACTTATAAAAATAAAACCGACAAACGTGTAAATTATAATTCGAACAACGCATTATTATTGTTTGTTTCTTCGCGGTTTAAAGTCGGTTAATTTACAAACTTTTAATAAGCTAAGCTTTTTGACAGAATCGAAATGCAATTAGTCAAAATTAAAATCATCTGAATGATTGTAAAGTGCTTCATTTCAAAGTTGCTCGTTCGCATTAAAAGGAATGTCGAAAAGGCTATTTTGTTAATATTGATGATTTAGATCTTGATCTGTTGTTACTACCAAGAAATCATAGGTCGGCTTATTCTAGATTCCGTTGTGGCGTAGCACCAATTAGACTAGAGACTGGAAGATATGATAGACTTCAGATTAGTGAAAGAGTGTGTCCATTTTGTAATGTTCAGGTGGAAGATGAGTTACATGTTATGATAACCTGTCCTTTATATAATGATATCAGAGCTAATTTATATGATAAAGCAATAAGCCTAAATCCCTATTTTAATAACTCTACAGATGAACAAAAAATAGCATATTTATTCACAAATGCAGACTTAAGGTAGCTGGCGGTGTTACTCGGGAATAATCAAAATCGCGTATATTGTGACAATGTTTTACCTGTATGTAGGTTATTGTTTCGGCTTTCCATCAGTACTAATTTTAAATTGTTTAAAATAAACATCGGATTCCTAAATAGCGCCCTCTGGTGGTGCCTATTTTTACGACGAATTTTACCGTTTTCGTACGGGAAATGTACTAGAATTTAGTCAAAAGTTAAAAAAAATCACATCATTTGGAAGCACAATGATTTATAAACGTAATGCACGTAATATATTTAAAAAAACAGCTATATCTCTTTATCGTGTGTGCATTTCTTTACGTAAGGGGTACCACGCGGCGACTACAAAATTGTGAGGATTTTTACATGTTATCGCTTTTTTACTTAAAAGTAAGCGTGGTGACATATATATTTTTCTATGCCATCACATTCGTTGAAATTTCCCGCTTTGATAAATGTAAAAATAAAGAGGGGTCGTCGAGTCAGATTTTTATCAAATAAACTTTTAAAGTTTATAGAAAGTATTAAAATTACGGCGTCGTTTTATAGCTTTCTTTAAAATGACGTTGACTTCACGAGTTTTGACGCGCGACGTTTACTTTGTATTATTATTGTTAACTAATTCAAGATCGTGTGTTCATGTTATTGAACTGTTTAATTCATTAAATATGTTGTAAGAAGTAAAGTTGTTTAAGTTGCAAATTTTACTCGTGTTATTTTATCTGTTTGTTATCTGTTTGCGACCCGTCTTAAACAGCATGTGTTGTCAAAGTTGCTGTTTGGGTAAGAATGATCATTCAAATCGATTCAAATAACAAATCAACTATTCTTTTTATTCGCTCAATTCGTATATATGCCATCATGTGGAAATAATACATACAAACATATATATTAATAGGCACCGCATAGCAAAACACAAAATATTGATTGGAAAATGGTTATGAATATACGTATTAAATTCAGAAATAGACGGGATATGCAACACATGACTATAAACACACAAACACATCATTTTCATAACTAATGGTATTATGTCCAGATATATGATTTATAGACTGGAAATAAACAATCGATGTCTCTAGAAAGTATCCGTAAAATAGGAAACGTCCGATTCTTTAAATAGTTGTTATCGTTCATATACTGAAAGGAAAAAGAAACGCATACTCACAAAATTGCCTATACTACACTATTATACACACCTAATTTCACGTAATATCCCAGATGTTTTGTACAAATAGGGGTTACAGCTAATTACAGAAAGAACAACACTGCCATGTAGTAGACCTTTTAATCAACGTATACTTTGTTACAAAAAATGCATTCATGTTGAAGTTTCGCTTGAAAAAGTTTCAGAATTATGTTTAATGTTAATAGATTGCAACATTTAAACCCTAAGTTTGCTTTCCTGCTTGAGCCAAATGCGCATTCTGTCGATAATGAAACTTTAAAGGGGTAACCATTGTTGTGTTCGGAGCTGTTTAAACTTTCTTTCCGAAAGGACAGGCCTAATGACGCCCAGTAACATTCGATTATCTCAAATTCACAAACCGTTCTTAAAAATATCTTCCACTCTTGAGAATTGGTTTGTTGACTGTCAAATTAATATATTTTTGAGTATGTATTTTACAGAAATTATCACAAATTTGCTATTAAACACATTCAAACCGAAAGAAAATGTAATATATAAACATGAAATTAATGAATGTTTATCTTTCATAGTTGCAAGAATAATAGACATATTTTCCCTGACATAGGTTAAGACTAAGAATATTCTCAAGAAAGGTTTATGAAATCAATGCCTAGTAGAACGAAATAGGTATTGTGGTGTTCAATGGTATGCATTAAATTGTGTTTGTAAACATGTATGTTAAAGAGACTAAATTAACACTTCGATTTCCGACCTTGCAAAGTAAATACTAAGTCATAATCCAAATTTTCAACAAAAAAAAGTTTGCGATTTTACGTTATTGTGAAAATAAGTTTTAGGATAGGCACAATTTTTAAAAAAAAAAAAAGATGTAGCAGATCGAACAGGAGGAAAAAATAAATTACAATACACAATTTCGACTTTTATTTTTATTTCAGTTTTGCAAAATTTAGGGTAGGCTCTCCCGTAAAACTAAGAAAAAACAACTCTGGCCTAATGCGTTTCTTTTTCCTTTCAGTATATAATATAAGTGCTGATTCGGTTTTCAGTGTATGTGTCTATGTCATGCAGGATAGCTGTCTATTACTACTTGCAATGTGTTTCTCTTTGCAAAGATAGGAAATAAAGAGATAAAAAAACGAGACAAAAAAGTATTTAACAAAGAACACGGGACCGAAAAAATATCGAGAAAATAGGTAAAACTATATCGATATGAGTTTCAACTGTACATATACTGAAAGGAAAAAGAAACGCGACGGGAAATTCCGCTGTATATTGTATATACTGCACACTTAATTCCATATATATTCCAAGGAAAAATGTTGCAGTTAGTTAGAGAAAGAACACAACTGTGATGTTGTAGACGTTTTAATCACAGTACACGTTGCAACAAGAAATTCATAAATGTAGAAGTTCCTCTTTGAAAATTTGAGCCAGTTCAGTACTGTATTTAACGTAAAGTGTTTGCAAAATGTTGCATCCTAAGTTTGCTCACATGCTTGAGCCAAACGCGTACATTGTCAATAATGAAACTTTGCAGGAATACTATTTGCTGTGTTACGTGTTGTTTTAGTGTTTTTTTCCGAAAGGAAAGATCTTACGTGGCCATGTACCATTCGATTAACAGCAACATATTGTATATACAATATATAGCGGAAATGCCCGTGTCGCGTTTCTTTTTCCTTTCAGTAAATATCATCGAAAGAATCTAGTATTCGTTGACTAAAACTAATCAATTCCGTTAACGTAAAAAAAACAACGTGTTTTAATTCTTTTAAGCATACTTTTAAACTAGTAACAGCCTGCGAATATACACTTGCTTTTTTATTACGATTGATGAACACTCAAAACAACTACAGCATAACGGCGTGTCTTAATATCAGAATGAAGTAATAAATAAATAAATACAAAAATATTTATTCACGAACATAGTATGTATAATATATAGGCATTACCGATATAGACTTACACAATTATAACTATTAAAGTTGTATCCCGCATTATGCGTGGAAACAATAGGAAAGTACATGTATCTCAATTTGCGAGTGACTGACGTCAACGTCATTTTAAAGAAAACTATAAAACGACGCCGTAATTTTAATACTTTCTATAAACTTTAAAAGTTTATTTGATAAAAATCTGACTCGACGACCCCTCTTTATTTTTACATTTATCAAAGCGGGAAATTTCAACGAATGTGATGGCATAGAAAAATATATATGTCACCACGCTTACTTTTAAGTAAAAAAGCGATAACATGTAAAAATCCTCACAATTTTGTAGTCGCTGCGTGGTACCCCTTACGTAAAGAAATGCACACACGATAAAGAGATATAGCTGTTTTTTTAAATATATTACGTGCATTACGGCGCTATTTAGGAATCCGATGTTTATTTTAAACAATTTAAAATGAGTACTGATGGAAAGCCGAAACAATAACCTACATACAGGTAAAACATTGTCACAATATACGCGATTTTGATTATTCCCGAGTAACACCGCCAGCTACCTTAATTCGTGTATGTGCCAAATCATGCTACTTAATTATTCTACGTCGATCTAGCTCTTTGTATGGCTTGTCTTTTTTCCTTCTTATATATGCCAAACAATGTCAATTTTATATATGTAAATAATGTCAATTTGTTTTTATCATATCGTGATTCTGTTTTATTTTCTTCTATGAAAATGATGCTAATCGAACTGATTTTGATCTGATCAAAGGGGATAAAAGATTTTTTAATTTTATTCTAACTGATGCGCAATAGTGCTTTGTTTATTTTGTCAAATCTTACAATACTCATTCTTAGTATATATTTTATATATAGATTAGCATATAATGTGTAATATATATCCTAATATCGTTTGAGTTTGATGTTATTAGCTACTTTTAAATTATGTTGATGGTTTTATAACTATAGTCTCTTATAATTCTAATTAGAATGGCATGGCTATCTTACAATGCTTACTATGTTATATTTATGTTTTTATTTATTGTTAACCAAGATGAGACTTTAATAAAGAAATATATATATAGACGAGTTTACCCCAAGTAAAAAAAACGTACGCCATAAAAGTATGTAATATTACTGTCATAATGTTGAATGTTGAACACAGTATAGGTTATTTAGAGCCGCCCCAGAGAGAGGGGAAGGATGTCCGGGAACCGTGCCCTACTCTTATTATCGAATAGATTCCAAGAACGCACCGACGAAACTCAGTGGCACCACGGGGGGTTGAACCCGGGGCCTCCGGTTACAAATCAAACTGCGCCACGCCAGTTTGGTGACCCATGCACACACTAATTTACAATAAACACAAGGACACATGGTACAATACCCCATGATACGATATCGACAGTACTATTAAAGTGCAAAAAAAAAGAGTTTACTCTTGTACAAAAATGAACATGATTATCAAGGAGATTTTTTTTTAAAAAATGGCCAAGTTAAATAAAGTTTTTTTGTTAAAACCAAATTCATAACGCAATTAAAACCTACCGCAAAAACTATTTCAATATGTCTATTATTACTTGCAATCATCGATAGGTACGATTAAAGTGAGAATTCTTTTTTTACACTTGTACAAAATGTAGGAGCAGTATTTTCCCTAATAGGACATGCGCAGTGAATCAGTCGTCTAGTGCTTTTTCTGATCACGGAGACCGATCCCTGTCATTTTCGTCCCAGATATAGTGTAGAGAAGTAGATCAAACTTGGCGTCTATTGCAAATGTTAACAAGAACGTCTCATTAATTTTTAAGGGACCAAAATAAATTAATCCCAGAGTTTTCATAAGTTTTAGCATAATATCGTTTAACGTAATCTGTAACGGCCGTGGTAAGACAAGAAGTTAAACGTTTGGAGATGTTTGTGGTGGTGCAGGCACTATAATTCGAAGTCAAGCGGGCTTTATGCGGATTTTTATGTAATTTAGGAATCCAGTACATAGTTGTCAGTTTGTTTTGTTTTTCGTCTACCCAAGCCTTGAAAGTAGTGCCCCGATTGATACGTGTGAAACAACATCATCGTCTGTATATTGAACTGGAGAACATACCAGCAGACCATTAGCAGCCTATAGTAGAAGCAGACACATACACAGTCTCTGTTAGTCGGATCTGTACTCGGTAAAAAAAGTTTTAGACTAATGTATATAAAGTCAAATAAAAATAAAAATAGTGGACAGAATTTAAGTATCTTTTTAGTAACCAAGGTACCAGAAACATTAAAGTCCAAACAAGATTTGATTTAAAAAAAATATCGCGAACACACAAAGGGTCCGTAAAAAATGTTGCAAAGTCCATAAAAAGTAACAGTTAAAAATGATTATTATTTTATCGCAAACTTTCATTGTAAACGATAATTATTGTTGATTGTTGATCTATTGTGAATTATCAACTGAGATAATAAGGGTTATGGTCGAATGTCATAGTTCAGAGATCATTGTACGGGTTCGAACACTGCCATGGTCCAAACTTTTTTTACAGAGTACAGTAGAAACCAGCAGACTATTAACAGGCCCGGATTATTAGTTTTGACCAGAAGGTCTCACACCTCTATTATCTCCGCCGAAAGCTCACGCACCTAGAGACAAAAGGAAAACAGAAAATAATTCTATTTTTTTCTCAATTTTAGGCAATTTTTAATTTGAAAAATAGGGTTTTCTTTGCTTTAGCATAGAGACAAAAGGAAAACAGAAAATAATCCTATTTTTTTCTCAATTTTAGGCAATTTTTAATTTGAAAAATAGGGTTTTCTTTGCTTTAGCATACATCTGCAGTGTGAAAGACAGATGATACAGAAAATCCCATGTTGATATGAGGTTTCTTATTTTGAAGTGTTTGACCTAATCACCATATATTCAGCTGGCTAGTGTATGAATTGTGTATTGTCCATAGGGTTCACATAAACATGAGCGAGAAAAAAAAAACTGGCTAATTTATGTATTTTATTGTTTTAAATTACTGGTCTTGTCTATACTGACGATATTAAACTAACAACAATGTCTGCTGGCCTGCTTTGATGCTCAGATGTTGGAAAAGGCTGTACAGTAACCCTATGGGAAAATTAATTGAGGTGTGAGACCTGAAGATGTTTGTTTCAATCGTGTTTACTTCATTTTAGCGCATGTTATGCATGACGGCCGATTTTTTTTCAATATGTATTACCAATATGTATTGAGTTGTGATGCAAACTTCTATTTTCATTTTCACAATCGGGTCTACTGTACAGCATGTTTCGCAGTCAATGGAAATTAGTATGCATCAAAAGTATACCTAAAATGAAGATGACCTGAACCGCTATGTTAGTTATATATATATATAACTTGTCATCAGTATCGACACTGATACTGTTAAGGGAGTGCATGTGTAGTGTTCATTTCCTTATAGACATATTTATGACGCATTGTGCATAATATCTGGGCTGATAATAAACGAAAAAAGCCCTGATAATATAATGTGGGAAAGATGTTTGTAGTTGTTTTATTAATATGAGCTGTCAGATTACTGCTGAAAACAGTCCCCCGGCCAATCTAGGCTAATAATGCTGGAAACAGTCCCCCGCTGGCATCCAGTCTACGCTTGTGATGATTATATTGACACAGGAACGAATTTAATTAGAACGCGTTATGTTTTAGTAGTGCATGTGCACACCGAATTACCGCACCGCGGATGAAGTCCTGAGAAATCTTCGAGATGACGTCAGTATAATAGATCGGCATCGAGAAGGGAAAACATTTTCGGTTACTTCCCTTGATGACTTATTGGCGGGAATTCCTGATGCGTTTAGTCAGCGACAGGATTGTATCATATGGGTAATTTTGCTATATATTAGGGATACGTTGTTCCCACTTGAAGTTATACAGGTAAATTATGATATATTTCTCCCAGTTCTTTGCAATTCCATTGTTTAACAGTCGTAAATATGTATCAGAATTGAACAAGGTCGAAGTACTTTCCGACGGCAAAAAATTACGTCTGCGCACGTTTATTATGCAAATTTCATCATCATTTTTTCTGATCGTCTGCTTTTGAAACAACAACAGAAAACACTTGCAAATGTGTTTTTTTAAGGTTACGGATAATGTTCCTATGGATAGTTGATCTCTTTACCAGTGTTTTCGCCATTAAATGCATCCCATTTTAAAGCAAACTTAAACAAAATAAAATAGTTTATGATGTAGTGATGGTTTAATCCTTTGCCTTTCATAAGATATCAACAAGTTTTATTTACTTGTAAAATGAGAAGTAGTAAATGGGTAATATCAAGGGCGGGGTACCTGAATAAAACATGCAGCAATATCGGTGTTTGTGTAAAAAACATCTGGTAATTGTTATGTTAGTACATTTCTTACATGACATGTGACCTAAATTCCTGACAAGCAGACGGACATGTTTTGAAAACAGCAGAAGACAATAATTTTAAAACTCCACAGTATTGAAAAAAAAAATCGATTTTATGGTGATGTGGGTAGACATTTACTCATATTTTTTTCATAGAAAATAAGTGCGGCTTTGTTTCTTCTTGTTAAATTAAAAAAATAGTTGATATTTTTGCATTTTTTTCTATGCTGTCAGCTAGTGTAAATTTAGGTCAACAAATTTGCATAAAATTGCCTTTATGAAAATTCTGCATCTCGGGATAAAAGCTATAGTAAATAAGGTGAAGGGAAACACATGCCGTTCACTGGAAACAAACAAGTTGAGGTCATCCATTTACAAATGTTATCTGATGGAAAATGAACAAAACTTAATCAAAGCCACGGTAGTTTTTGTTAAAGTTTGAATACTTTAGATTAGCTAACATCATATTATGTCAAATATATAATGTATTACTAATATATGTAGCCAACTGTCGTTAAGTGGTCGTAAACGAAGAGGTCGAGGATAGTGTATATATCTAGCGCCATCCGTAAGAATCTTTCTCACCTGACAAATCGAGCTTCCAATGGGATTCAGACTCGCAGCAGTGAGAGGCGAGATGCGGAATTCTATAAACATTATCATTGACACATAAAAACCCTTTCCAAAAAACAACAATAAATAAACTGTTTTGAAATATTGATCTCATTTTCAAAAAAGTATGCACCGGTATTTACTTTCAAAGAAACCTTCGTTGTTGCAAAGCATAGCCCTTTCCAACAGCTGTCATTTTGTAAAAATGCTTGTTTTTGGGAGGGATTCTCGAAATATACTTCTCTATTGCACAAACCAAAACTTTTGAACACAAAATCCGCAATAATTTCTAATTTTAAAACTGTATATGGCGCGAAAAACGTTTTTAAAATTGAAAATTTAATGTTTGATGGGATTTATCTTTTTTTTAAAGGACAAATAAATATGTATGCTTATTAAACTTATACATTTTGTTCGATATTTGAAGAAACTGACAGTGAGTGCCAAACAAAAGCAAAATTACTCTACAAAACCGTTTATCAAAACTCTATCTGGGAGTTTAGGTCATATAATAATGTATATGTGCTGATTAAAAATTAAAAAATATTCACAGGTTCTAACTTCTTAAAGTACCCTTAATCGAATTTGCATAAAATGAATTATGAGTTGAAAATGCATCTAAATCTCACTCCGGTCAAAGACGTAAAGCTGATGAAAGCCTGCCTGGGGTAAAATCGAAAAAAATAAATACAGTTATACGATTTCAGTTGGTTTGTTCAAGACAGAAAGGTATTTTGGCACTGTTCACTTTGAAGTTTGTAAGGCCGTGGGAAAATAATAATAATAACAAAATGAAAATAATACCGGTACATGACATGCAATTGGTTAAGAATTGGTTAGCTCGATATTTAATCGTCCGTCTCATGTCGACCGACCACAAGTCTCATTGTTTTGAAAAACTTCTCCCTGTTTTGACTGGAGGGAGAAGTCACTTCTCCCTATTTTTGGAGTCTGGCTTGACTCCTGGAGTTGGTAATTCGAAGCTACAGTTTTGTGGTTTGGTCTGGCGGGTTAAAGCCGTTTATATTGTGACTTTAGAGTTTGTATTCTCAAAATATGTTAAGTTAGGCAAAAAATAAAAAGACTTGTGTTTCCGGTGGCCCGACCGACCCTATTTTTAAGGGGCCGACCCTAAAACTTTTTATGAAAAAAATAAATAAATAAAAATAAAATTGTTTTGAACAATGATTTATCACAATATATCGAGGTAAACTGACATCACAGAGAAACTTTCAGCTGTATCATCAACTTGTATGGGGTTTATGAGATAAGTACATGTAGAATCTCACAATATCTTGCTCCAAAAAAAAGAGAGAAGAAAATGCCTACCTACCGACCCTATTTTTTCAGAGCATGCAATAGGAAACACACCTATTTTTTTTTTTTGCCTTATATATATACCGTTTAAGAAACGGTGTACATCTGTTGTAAAAAAATGACTTTTAGTGTCATTAAAAATACCCTTTGGTACCCTCTGCCGGTGTTAGCATACAATTGTTACAAGGAACCTTTTGTTTACAAGTGCGAAATGCAATAACCTTTTTTTATGATATGAACAATAATAGTCAGCTTGTATTAAGCAACTGCTCTAGGGAGTGTCTAAAAATGGTTGCTTACTAAAACTGTTGTTAAATAGAACAAATAACAAAAAATCTACTTAAGTACAGTGAAGAAAGCAAAAGTAAATATTTAGTTCAAAATTACATTGTAAATGCACATTTTATGATATAGTTGTCGGTAAAAAAATACTATTTGGTTCCAAAAAGTTAGTTCTCGCATCAAGTGAAACATTCAAAACAGTCTATTAAATCATTTTGGAATTATTTTATTGTTAGAATTTTGTGTTTCTGGGTTTCAAGAACCTCATTACTCAATGTCCAGTAAAACCTCAGTGTGTCTCGAGAATGTAATGAGTTTTAAATTAACTGGTTTCATTGGTCCAAGTTTTATCACTGAACCAATCAGAATGCTTCATTCATATTTTCATTTGGTTGCTTCTATCATGACATCACTTTCTGATATATGACATCACACCCTGGTATTATGACATCACATCATGCTATTATGACATAACGACATGCTATTATGATGCAACTCGGTGTGTTCTCAGAACTGAATGAGCCTTTTAATTGATGTGAGAAAAGATCAAGACTCTTTGTATCACTCATTGAGTAATGAGTTTCTTGAAACCAAGAATCACAAAATTCTAAAAATAAAATAATTCTAAAATGATTTAATAGACTGTTTCAACTGTTTACGGTAATTTTGCGTGAGTGAAGGAAGTTACAAATTATGTTTGTTTTCCATACAAATGTATTATCTCAAATTTTGTGAGACCGATCAACAAGAGCACTTGGCTAATATACTTAAAGTTTTATCAAAAATTACCTAGAAGGTTGCGATTGCAATGACTGTCTCATGTAAAAACATGTTGTTTTGCACCTTTCTCACTTCATTTGATAACAGCAAATAAAGGCGTGCTGATCTGATTTGGACATAATAAGACGATAATTTATGACTTGATGTAAGTCCACGAATCTTGTAAATGGTCGCTTAGTGATCGAAGTAATTGATATTTAAAAACTGACAGACGTCGTTCACATAATTCACTTAAATTATAGAAGGAAAATGACTGGGGGAGAAGGTATCAATTCTTACGGATGACGGGAGGTACACAGAAGTGGTTCTACACAGAAAAAAGTGGGTGGTTTGACATAAAATACTTTGTATATGTGCTATTTTAACAGACATTTGTTTGACATTGCTTTGACATAATTGCATTGAATTTAATTGGATTTTATAGTTACACCCACATCTAAGGTCATATGGCAAATTTCCATCTTCCATTGGTGGAGGAAGACCTAGCAATTTTCGTGCATAGATGGGCACCTGGGTAAAATCACCAACATTCTGCAATCCAGCTGGATAGCTTCCTCACATAAAGATTCCTGGTCTCGTCAGGGCTCAAACCCACAGTGGTAAGGGGCCTGTGATTTCAAGTCAGAGACTCTAACCACTCGGCCACGGACGCCCCCACTTCTTTGACATGAAATACTTTGTAATGTGCTATGTATATGTAATGTGCCATAAAAAAACAGATATATTTTGGTAAAATTAACTTTCAGTGTCTTTAAATTTCTGTTTTGACTGAATCCTCCTGAACTCAAGTATAAGCAAGTGTCAGTATTTTCAATAATGTTGCATACGAGGGTCATTCAATAAGTTCTGTCACTAACGCGTTTTAACAATTATATGCTCGTTGTGAATGTTGATGTATGGTACCAAATGAAAGTGGGTTTCAATACCATTCCATTGATGGTAAAATGAATGCTGTATCTTTTGTGTGACGAAAGTTATGGAACATTCTATACACATCACTTATACATACTGAGGCATTTTCGTGCTGATTTTTTTCAGGTATGTTAATTGTTACTTTTTTAAATGCCTGTTTCTCTTTAAGTACTTGTCGAAGAACTTTGAAATTTCTCATGCATTACCAGTTATATCTGTGCATTACACGATTTAGAATTTAAGCATGGCAGATGAAAAGGCATTGTCTTAGAAATTAACATTTTAAGCTAACGTGTAAAATTAATTTAATGATAAATAGTCATTAAATGGAAGGGCAGTCTTCTGAAATAGCATTTTTGGATGATCAATATTTTCACTAAACATTGTACAAAATTCTACAATAATGTGTTGAATATGAAATTTAAACACTGAAGGACTAGGATTTGTAAAAAAATATGAAAACATATTAATACTATGAGAATAATTACGACATTTAAAAGATATTATAACATTTTCGTAAACAAAATGAAGAAAATCAGTGTTATTTCTGCTAAAATGAAGGGATATGCATTCACTCATATCTGGTTTGCAGCAAGACCTTCCGAATTCTCGACAATCATTTTCATGGATTATGGGCGAATAACAACAGATGGCGTACAAGAAAATTTAAAAGCATAGAATTATTCAAATAATTTTTACAATGTTTTGTAATATGGACATTTTCAGAGATGCCAGTATCCAAAAGGTGTGGTAGGGGGAGGTAATTCATGAGTATAAATAACCGGAATATTTTCATTTTTGTTGTGGAATTTAAGAGAGCGAACCCAGTAGTACTATAAATACACTACTTTATCTCAGTGAAATATCCAGTTCAAAGGATATATGCCTAGTGACAGAACTTTTTGAAGCACCCTCGTATATAGGTAAACAATCCCGAAATTGAACAAATCATTACACGGTCCTGCCTTAATTCCATTAAGCGATGGGAGAGTTTGATTATTAGCAGGATTTTATGACAGAGAAAATGCAATAACCTGTTTAACATTACCTATTAAGTGTTTTAGTTTTACAATATGCAAACTTTTTAAGCAGAAATTAAGGTTTTATTTCATACCCCAGCCAACCCCATTTTTGCTTCTTGGAGACGGGGTTAGATGGGTTATGAAAGTTAATACTCAGACCACATAATGACATGCTACTTCCTCACAAAGTGTCCTGCAGAAAATTAAATTTCAGTGTTTTTAAATTTCTGTTTAGACCGAAAGACACAATATATACTGGAAAGAAAAAGAAACGCGTAATAGAAACGCATAATGGGTATTTCCGCTATATATTGTATGTTTAATATGCTACTGCTAATCGAATGGTACAGGGCGACATTAGGCCTGTCATTTCGGAAAGAAGGTTTAAACAGCACCGAATACACCAATGGTTACTCCTTTAAAGTTTCATTATCGACGGAATGCGCATTTGGCTCAAGCAGGTGCGCAAACTTAGGCTTTAAACGTTGCAATCTCTTTAAAGAATACTGAAATGGCTTGATTTTTCCAAGCGAATTTTAATTTTTCTTCAACATTTCTGAATTTCGTGTAACAAAGTATACTTTGATTAAAAGGTCTACTACATGTCAGCGTTGTTCATTCTTGTACAAAAGACATTGATATATATCTGAAATATTACGTGGAATTACGTGTATATAATAGTGTAGTATAGGCAATTTGTAGCTCTACTGGTCTTCGACCAGCAGAACCAGCAGAGCTTATGGGATGATTAACTGTTGTCCATCGTCAGTTAACTTTTTCTTGTTAAGACAATAGGGCCTTCAATTTTTATCCAATCTTTACCAAACTTTAATAAGTTGTTAATATCAATGAAAGCTCGGACAAGTTCAAAAACTAGCCAGACCGGAGTTGTGGCCCTTGATTTAGTTAAAAATGCTAAATTTTGCCTCGTTAAGACGATATGACCTTCATCTTCTACTCGATCTTTACCAAACTGTACCAGATTGTTAATATCAATGAAAGCTCAGACAAGTTTGAAAACCAGCCAGATCGGACCAGTAATGGGCGGAGTTATGGCTCTTGATTTAGTAAAAAATGCTATATTTTGCCTCGTTAAGACGATAGGGCCTCCATTGTTCATCTGATCTTTACCAAACTTTAACAGGTTGTTAATATCAATGAAAGCTCAGACAAGTTCAAAAACCAGCCAGATCGGACCAGTAACAACGGAGTTATGGCCCTTGATTTAGTTAAAAATGCTATATTTTGCCTCGTTAAGACGATAGAGACTTCATTGTTCATCTGATCTTTACCAAACTTTATCAGATTGTTAATGTCGTTGAAAGCTCAAACAAGTATGAAAACCAGCCATATCGGACCAGTAACAGTGGAGTTATGGCCCTTGATTTAGTTAAAAATGCTATATATTGCCTCGTTAAGACGATAGGGCCTTCATTTTTCATCCTATCTTTACCAAATTTTACCACATTGTTAATATCAATGAAAGCTCAGACAAGTTCGAAAACCATTTATATCGGACCTGTAACAGCGGAGTTGTGGCCCTTGATTTAGTTCAAAATGCTATATTTTGCCTCAAGGCGATAGGGCCTTCATTTTTCATCCTATCTTTACCAAACTTTACCACATTGTTAATATCAATGAAAGCTCCGACTAGTTTGAAAACCAGCCATATCGGACTAGTAACAGCGGAGTTATGGCCCTTGATTTAGTTCAAAATGCTATATTTTGCCTCGTTAAGACGATAGGGGCTTCATTGTTCATCCGATCTTTACCAAAGTTTATCAGATTGTTAATATCAATGGAAGCTCGAACAAGTTCGAAAACCATTCATATTGGACCAGTAACTGCGGAGTAATGGCCCTCGATTTAGTTCAAAATGCTATATTTTGCCTCGTTAAGACGATAGGGCCTTCATTTTTCATCCGATCTTTACCAAAGTTTATCAGATTGTTAATGTCAATGAAAGCTCGGTCAAGTTTGAAAACCAGCAAGATCGGACCAGTAACAGCAGAGTTATGGCCCTTGAATTTGTTAAAAATTCTATAATTTGCCTCGTCGTACAATAGGGCCTTCATTTTGCATCTGATCTTAGCCAAACTTTACAAGATTTTATGACTTTCTTTTTTTATATTATTATTTTTTTTTTTTTTTTTTTTTTTTTAAATTATTATTTCTTTCATTTTTTTTTATCTTTTGTTTCTTTTTTTTTAAGCTCTATGTTGGACCAGTCGGACCAGTAACAGAGGAGTTATTGCTCTTGATTTAGTTAAAAATGCTATATTTTGCCTCGTTAATACGGTAGGGCCTTCATTTTTCATCTGACCTTTACCAAACTTTTTTACCAGATTCTTTAGTTATGGCCCTTGATTTAGTCAGAAAGCTGTTTTTCGCCCGAAACTTTCAAAAAAACGTAAATGGCAGTCACTAGCTTCATTACTTCATTGATTTTATAAGAGCCATGTTAGCCAGTAGAACGTCCACAGGCCCTCTTGGGCCTCTTGTTTTATTTCTTTCTTGGGCCTCTTGTTTTATTTCTTTTATTTTTTTTAATTATCTCTACTGGCCATGTTCGAAAAACGGCCAGATCGGACCAGTAATGGCAGAGTTATGGCTCTTGATTTAGTTAAAAGTCCAATATTTTGCCTCTTTAAGATGTTAGTCACTCGTTTCATTGATGTTATAAGAGCCATATTAGCCAGTACAGCATCCACAGGCCCTCTTGGGCCTCTTGTTTGATTATGCGTTTCTTTTTCCTTTTAGTATATATAAATCCTCCTGAATCTAAATAGTCTGTAATAAAAAAAGGCCTGTACGCAAGATGTTTTAGTTACGATACAATTTGCTGGTAAATGTATAAGCGTCTCTAATGATACAGTTTATTAGCCACACTTCAGAATAATGATATTAGCTGTCGGAGAGTGTTAGTTGAACATAATAGTATTTCCAGTGATTCATTTGTATTCGCCCAACTTAGAAATAATAATAGAGCTTTCACCCTTTTCTATATAATCCCATATCCTTTTCTAACGCATTTAGATATAAATTGATGTATGGTTCAATTTGGTGTTGTCAATAATGCTTGATATAAAAGGAAAACAACTTTAGATGACAGAAAAATGATCTTACAGTCTGAAATAATGGCAACAGACAATCTTCTTAAACATGGTGAATCAATTAATAGACGACGCTAAGGGTACAGACACTGTCGAAAATAATAGATGTGTTCGATCAGAAAGAAATAGTGACCTTATTCACTTAAAACAACAAGTATGCAACAGCTTTGAAAAATGTGGCTGCAGCTTAATTTTAAAAACTTGGAGATGAAAATTGGAGATGATTATGTTATATGCCTGTAATTAAAGCAAAAAAATAAATAATGCACGTGACTAACATCAGAAACAAATCAAAATTGATTATACCCCAGCTTTCACAGGGTGAAGTGGGGGCTATATAGGAATCACCTAGTAACTTCCTGTCGTGTAACTCATAGTTGTCTACCCCCGCTTTCACAAAGTGAAGTGGGGCCTTAATATAGGAATCATGTTGTTCGTAACGTCCCACTGCGACTAACACATTGTTGATACTTCGCATCCCATCCAGTCCCATCCCGTTGCGTAACACATTTTTATTACTTGCATTCCTCAAACAGTTTTGAATGGGTTGTTCCCAAACTTCATATACACACTTTACAGAATTATGGCCCTTTGTTTGACTTAGAATTTAAGCGGGAATATTCATCCCCTTCAGTGATAGTTTAGTTTCAAATTAATAAATAGAAAACTACTGTTGAACAGGCCATAAGGGCCTATATGTCAGGCCATAAGTGCATATTTACGAGGGACGTTTAAAAAGTAATGTTATTTTGGAAATTAAATGAAAACAAAAAATGATATTGTGATTCGGTTAAAGTAATCTCCATTTGCAGAAATATACACTTTCAGTTGTTTCAACCATTTCCGGAAGGCGTCTTCATAGTCTGTTTTAGGAATACCCGCCAGACACTGAAACACAGCTGACCAGAGTGCTTGTCGCGAGGTGTTGGGTCGTCCAGATAGATGTTTTTTCAATCTTGGAAACAAGAAAAAGTCGCAAGGTGCCAGGTCTGATGAATAAGGTGGATGTGAAAGAACAGTCCCCTTTTCTTCTTTCAAATATTCCGTCACAACGGCTGACTTCAGTGCAGGGGCGTTATCATGCAATAGCTGGATATGACGCATTCCGGTGGCTGATTGGCGTTTCTTGTAGTTTCGTCAGTACAGAATGTTTGTAGAATAGTCCAGTGACCGACCTTCCTCTTGGAACTGCGACCTGAATTGCAGGAGCTTGGCTGGTCAAGAAAACTGCTTACGTAACCTTTTTCGTACTTTGTGTTCTCTTAGCAATACACGTCCTCCTTCCGTGTTTTGTGGCCCAGATCTTATTATTGACCTTTCGCTGTGGTTCAATATAGTGAACCCAGATTTCATCTCCTGTTATTATGTCTGAAAATTTCCGGGTGTCGTATTTTGGGTACATTTTTATCTCGACTATTCGAAGAATAAGAGAGCTTATGTAATCACTCCGGCGTCGACATCCCAGACATAAGGTTTGCGTGTAAGCTGTGTTTACAAGTCTATATCTCTTGCATTTCTTATAGAATTATCTTAAGGGCTGCTTAAGTAATTTTGCTTCCTGTAACCCCTGGGCTCCCATGGAACCCAAATTCTGATAGCCCTTAAAATGTGTCTGTTTCACATCAAATTTTGTGTGAAAGCTGTGTTTACAGGTCTATATCTCTTACATTTCTTGTCCAAGCTGAACAAAATTTAGGAATTGGTTTCCCTATAGTATGTTCTAAAGGGTTGGGTAAGTAATTTTGTCTTCTGCAAATTCTGGACTCCCATGGAACCCAAATTGTGATGGCCCATAAAATGTGCAATAAAGGCAGACCTGACCATATTTAAATTTCCGAATCCATCTAGTAACAATCGTATTCGATACTTTTTTATCTCCACAAACACTACATACCTCTTTGAAAACTTCTTTTGCACGTAATCCAATTTTGCAACGCGCCTTAATGTACGCTCGTATTTAAATACTATTTTCAGCTCTCTTTCCAACCATATTTTACTACATTGTATATGACTAGGAGTTTTCACCATCTAAAAACATTTTTATTTATAAAACTTGCGCACACCTCGTCATCAGTATCATTGGATTTAGAATGAATATAATTATCTACAAACTCATGAAATTTCACGACTTGCACGTGCACAGTTAAATAGTTATGGAACGAATAACATAACATTTTCAACGTCCCTTTGTCACTATAAGGTAAAAGTAACTTACCTGAGAGTAGTGCTCCAAAAGGAATATGGATATACAGGATATACAGGGATATACAGGATATACAGGGATATGCAGAATATACAGGATATACAGGATATACAGGAATATGCAGGATATACAGGATGTACAGGGATATAAAGGATATACAGGGATATACAGGATATACAGGTTATACAGGTTATACAGGATATACAGGGATATACAGGATATACAGGGATATACAGGATATACAGGGATATACAGGTTATACAGGTTATACAGGATATACAGGATATACAGGATATACAGGGATATGCAGGGATATGCAGAATATACAGGATATACAGGATATACAGGATATACAGGAATATGCAGGATATACAGGATGTACAGGGATATACAGGATATACAGGGATATACAGGATATACAGGGATATACAGTATATACGGGTTATACAGGATATACAGGATATACAGGTACAGGGATATACAGGATAAACATGATATACAGGTTATACAGGATATACAGGTACAGCGATATACAGCGATATACAGGGATATACAGGTTATACAGGATATACAGGGATATACAGGGATATACAGTATATACAAGAGGGATATACAGTATATACAAGTTATACATGATATACAGAATATACAGGATATACAGTGATATACAGCGATATACAGGTTATACAGGGATATACGGGATATAGAGGTTATACAGGATATACAAGGATATACAGGATATGCAAGTTATACAAGGATATACAGGATATACGAGGATATACAGCGATATACAGGTTATACAGGATATACGAGGATATACAGCGATATACACGGGTATACAGGATATACAGGATATACAGGGGTATACAGGATATACAGGGGTATACAGGATATACAGGATATACAGGTTATACATGATATACAGGTTATACAGGGATATACAGGATATACAGGGATATACAGGATATACGTGATATACAGGTTATACAGGATAAACAGGATATACAGGTTATACAGGATAAACAGGATATACAGTGATATACAGCAATATACAGGTTATACAGGGATATACGGGATATAGAGGTTATACAGGATATACAAGGATATACAGGATATGCAAGTTATACAAGGATATACAGGATATACAGGATATACGAGGATATACAGGGATATACAGGATATACAGGATATACAGGATATACGTGATATACAGGTTATACAGGGATATACAGGATATACAGGGATATACAGGATATACGTGATATACAGGTTATACAGGATAAACAGGATATACAGGTACAGGGATATACAGGTTTTACAGGATATACAGGTACAGGGATATACAGCGATAGACAGGGATATACAGGGATATACAGGTTATACAGGATATGCAGGATATACAGGGATATACAGTATATACAAGTTATACAGGATATACAGAATATACAGGATATACAGCGATATACAGGTTATACAGGGATATACGGGATATAGAGGTTATACAGGATATACAGGATATACAAGGATATACAAGTTATACAGGGATATACAGGATATACAGCGATATACAGCGATATACAGGATATACATGATATACAAGGAAACTTTATGAAGTCTAGTTGATCCTAGCAAAAATTCATGTTGATGCAAAATCCAAGATGGCCGCCAAAGCTAAAAATAGATTTTTAAAATACAAGTTTGTAACGACTACTTCTTGAAAACTATAAGTGATATTGATATGGGACTTTTTCTAAAATGATCAGCATGGCATGATGTTAATCCTAGTCAAACATTATTTTGATTCGACGTTAAACATGGCTGCCAGTGGCTATCTTTGTTTACATAGAGTTATATAGTAAAAACTTGTAGCGAGTACTCCTCAGAAACTACTTGACGGATGTTGCTCTTGATGTCTAGTTGATCCTAGCACAATTTCAGGTCTGCCGGAAATTCAAGATGGCCACCACGGCTAAACATAGATTTTTTAAAACAAGTTTGTAGCGACTACTTCTTGAAAACTGTAAGTGATATTGATATTGGACTTTTTCTGAAATGATCAGCATGGCAAGATGTTGATCCTTGTCGAAAATTACCTAGAGTTATATAGTAAAAACTTCAACTTGTAGCGACTACTCCTCTGAAACTACTTGACAGATTTTTATGAAACTTCACAGGAATGCTGCTCTAGCTATCTAAATCTATCAGTAGAGCTTCAAGGTCATTGACCTCTTGTTTAAGTATTGTGTTTTTTATTGGTACGACGCAGTTTTTATTCAATGCGATATCTTGGTGTCATTATAATCGCAGTGTGTAATATTACTCTCTGAAATGACAATTATCCCCATTAGCGTCGCATTTGCACTCTACGTGTTCATTAATATCCCCATCACCTTAGCTATCCTATAATTATGTTCTCAGTATATTTGCATGCCTGATTAATGGTAAATAAATGGTTTGTTTCAGAAGCAGTAAATGACATGTCAGCAGAGCAAATAGATTGAGGTGTCAATTGATTGTAAAAAAGTGAGGGATTCCGTGACATCAGCCTCCAGAAATAACTGCATGTTCGATTGCCAGATTCATAGTTTGCTGTTTGGTACATACTGTTTTGTGGGCACAGACCTTGTAATAAAAAGGTAAGAAACTTCTTTCTTGAACAGATATGACACTTCTAGTCTGCTCTCAGTGTTTTTTCAAGAGTAATTTAAGGCCGAAATTCGGCCCCATATACACACTCTTTGGCATGATATCAATGAAACTTTTTAGGGATGATCAGTATCAAGGCGAGTTGTGCATATCTTCGCAGTGTTCCGGTTGAATGATATTTGGCAGAGTTATGGCCCCTTATACAGAAACTTTGTCCAGAATGGGATGGCGAGTTGTCGTTAAGACGATAAGGCCTTCATTTTTTCATTTGATCTTTACTGGACTATTAATAACAATGACAGCTCGGTCAAGTTTGAAAACCAGCAAGATCGGACCAGTAACAGCGGAGTTATGGTACTTGATATAGTTAAAAATGTTATATATTTTCCGTCGTTTTTCTTCAGATCTTTACCAAACTTTACCAGATTGTTAATATCAATGAAAGCTCAAACAAGTTTGGAAACCAGCCAGGTCGGACCAGTAACAGCGGTGTTATGGCCCTTGATTTGGTTAAAAATGCTGTATTTTGCCTCATTAGGACGATATGGCCTTCATTTTTCATCTGATCTTTACCAAACTTTACTAGATTGTTAATATCAATTAAAGCTCGGACAAGTTTAAAAACCAGCCAGATCGGATAATTTCCTCCGGAGTTATGGCCCTTGATTTTCAGAAATATGCTATTATTTTTCCCAGTTAAGATGATGTGTCCTTCATTTTTAGCTCTCCTGGCCTCCTTGAGAAATCAGTTTACAGTTTTAATTTTTTTTTATTATTGTCTCGCCCACATAGTGTGTAACGAGACATAGCAGTCACTTTTCTGGCAGCGGCGGCGACCACATTTTAAATCAACTATATATTAACAACCACTGCTCACATTTTTCTGAAACTTTGTCAGATGCTTTTTTGGGTCAAGGGACATCACGTAATGCCAAAATTATGTCTTTCATACTTGGTCATATGTATTGTTGGCATTGGTGGACATCGCTGAAGGACAAAAAATACCAAGGTCAAGGTCATGTTTTGCATTATTTATCCTAAACATCAGTTTGGTTAGGTTAAGAGTTAACTTTTTCTGATAACTTTAATTTCTTTGTTTGATACATGATCATAATTATGTATTGTTGGCATTGGTGGACATCACTGAATGACAAAAACTACCAAGGTCAAGGTTACATTTTGCCTTATTTTCCCAAAACTACACCCTGGTTAAACCACTTAACCTCAGTAACTTAACCTCTTATGATTACCTCGCTTTTATTATATCCCCACTCCCCCGCAAACAAAGTTTGTAGGTGGGGTATACTGGATTCGGCTTGTCCTTTTGTCTGTCCGTCCGTAGACGCAATGTTTTCAATTATCAGTTGTATCAATAGATCAATAAATTTTGTTAGGAATGATGTATTATGATGAAACTTGCAGGGTAGGTCGCTTAAATGGAAAGGAAGCTTGGGATTGCATTTGGGGTCAAAGTCAAGGTCATTGTTGCTAAAAATAGAAAAACAGTTTCCGCTGAATAACTTTTGTTAGGAATGAGGTATTGTGATGAAATTTGCATTGTAGGTAGCTTATATGGCAAGGAAGCTTGGGATTGCATTGGTGGTCACTTGGGGTCAAAGTCACTGTTACTAAAAATAGAAAAATGGTCTCCGCTCAATAACTTTTATAAGGCATGAGGTATTGATGAAACTTGCAGGATAGGTAGCTTCTATCAAAAGGAAGCCTGGGATTGCATTTGGGGTCACTGGGGACAAGGTAACTGTTACTAAAAAAAGAAAAATGGTATCTGCAAAATAACTTTTGTTAAGAATGAGGTATTGCAATGAAACTTTCAGTGTTGGTAGCTTCTATGGAAAGGAAGCTTGGAATTGCATTTGGGGTCACTGGGATCCAGGTCAACCCATATAGTAAAAGCTTTGAATGGGGTATTTGTTAGCCTTTGGCTTACAGTTCTGGTTTTGTTTGATTACTTGGTCATATAAAGTGTTGTCTTTAGTGGACATCATTTAAGCACAAATTTAATAAAATATTTCATATGCGGTTTGCCATGGGTGGCGAGACACCCTCAGACCGAGGTCTTGTTATTATTTTAATCAATTTTCTTTTTGTTAAGCAAATTAAAAAATTTACATTTTTTTTTTAAATTTCTTTTGTCATTATTAATTTTGTTTATTTTTTCGTTAAAATTTTTAAAAAAGGTTTCTATATATATTTTTTGGATTTTTTTCTATTTTTTTCTTCTTTTTTTATTTTTTATTTTTTTAATTTATAACTCTACTGGCCAGCAGAGCTTATGGGATGGCAAGTTGTTTGTCGTCTGTCCATCGTCCGTCCATCGTCCGTCCGTCTTCCGTCGTGGCCATCATGGAATAACATTTGACTGATGATAAACGAACTAATGTCAAATAAGTCAAGATTGCAGCCTGCATGAAATAACATTTAACTGATGATAAACGAACTAATGTCAAATAAGCCAATGATTGCGGCCATCATGAAATAACATTTGACGGATGATAAACAAACTAATGTCAAATAAGCCAAGATTTCAGCCTGCATGAAATAACATTTGACTGATGATAAACAAACTAATGTCAAATAAGCCAATGATTGCGGCCATCATGAAATAACATTTGACGGATGATAAACAAACTAATGTCAAATAAGTCAATGATTGCGGCCATCATGAAATAACATTTGACGGATGATAAACAAACTAATGTCAAATAAGCCAATGATTGCGGCCTGCATGGAATAACATTTGACTGATGATAAACAGACTAATGTCAAATAAGTCAAGATTTCAGCCTGCATGAAATAACGTTTGACTGATGATAAACAAACTAATGTCAAATAAGCCAAGATTTCAGCCTGCATGAAATAACATTTGACTGATAATAAAAGCTAATGTCAAATAAGCCAAGATTGTGGCCCACATGAAATAACATTTGACTAATGATAAACAAACTAATGTCAAATAAGCCAAGATTGTGGCCCACATGAAATAACATTTGACTGATGATAAACAAACTAATGTCAAATAAGCCAAGATTGCAACCAGCATGGAATAACATTTGACTGATAAACAAGCTAATGTCAAATAAGCCAAGATTGTTGCCCACATGGAATGATGTTTGACTGATGATTAAATGGATATTTAAAAAGCTTTAGATATGTTTCATGGGGCAGTAGAATAGGTTTGAATATGGGCTGGTTTTTCGAGTTTTGAGAACTCGGTTTAAATTGGACTTAAAAGTTGTTTAACGGCTCCGCTATTACATCTCCATTAAGCAGAATTGGCGACCATTAAACAGTCGATAAACCATCTTCAGAATAAAAGTACGGACTATTTAACTATATATTTGAAGTCTAGAAAATGTGCTACTTAAATAGGCTGAATACAGTAAACAAGTAATAAACATTTTCAATCCCAAAACTAATTGTTGACGCTGCCTGTCTTTGTAACTAAGTGATCGATCGAATGTCAAGAAAATGGTTGCACCCTTGAATTAACATAAAATAATGTCATAGAAAAAAAGTACCGTTTATGTATGATTGTACTCTATTTTTTCTATCATTTAAAAAGAATTGCGTTCGAGACGAGGTAATAACCAGGCTGAGGTTTTCAATCTTGGTATGAGAGTGGCTTTATGATCTGAAATTGCCTTTTACAACGATGGGTTCATAACATGGTCATCTCTTACTTGACAACCAATTTCATCAGAGTCCATCAGAACAATAGATTTAAAGGACATGCAATTATATCAGTCTGGCCAGAGGACTTCAGTATTTGATCCTGTCTTTGATTATATCCCCCCCCCATCTCCTGCTAATACTGTACAAATTGAAAAGATAATTGCTTCACATAGTACTTCATGGAAAAACGGTTGATTCGATATCTGCACTCTGTCTGATCCTGTCTGGTAATGCCTTTGTTTTCGTTAGATGCCATTTCGAAGTAGGGAAGTATTATAGTATTGGGTTGTCTCAGACCGTCCGTCTGTTCATCTCGGCGAGCTGAATATGCGATAGCGCATAAAGTGTCAGTAGTTATTTGTAAGTGTCAGCTAATAGTTGTGAACATGATAACATATAAGGTAAACAGTGTCTGATTTTCATGAAATTTGATATTGTATTGAAGTTTTGTTTCCTTAAGATCTTGGACAAGTTTGAAAATGAGAAATATTTGGTGCATGCATTTCAGAGTTATTGCCCTTGATTAATGAAAAATGAACAAATTCCAGCTTGTGAACATGATAAGTTTAGCAATTTACACTAAATTATTGGACATGAATGTTTGCTTCAAAAAGTCTCAGACTATTTCACTGCACTTAAAATTCTTTGTTACTTTTTGGTATCTTTGTATGGGTCTGATAGAAAACAATTTGGCAAATACAACCATGTAACCTTTTAGTGTTTAAATTGTTTGAACCAGTGATCTTCCTACCAACTTACATCTTCTTACCTCAAAATTAAATTCCTTTTATATACTGAACTTAAAGCTACACAGACCCTATGTTAACTGGTAATCACGTGTGAAGTAGTTTCAAATCGACGAACATCCCAAAAGTCGGTATATAATGCAGAAATCGATGCGTAAATTTTTTACATTTTTATTTAGCCTCCATTCAGGTAACGTCGATAAATATACGGCTTCAGAATATATGTGATAAAAAAAGATAGTTGCCAGTAATGGGATCTGAACCACCGCCTTGCACTTTTAAGTTTTGAAGGATGTAGTCGCTGAACCACTAGACCATGGCTATTATGTTGTAGCATTTTTAACACTAAATAGGCATTACGTAATAACTAGCACAAACTCATCAAGCGCTAAATAACAACTCGAGTTATGGTTGTTTTGAGGCAAAGGATTAGTTTCATATTGACAGTACACCATGCAATGTTAATTTACACGTTCGACAAGATGAACTATATAATTATTGATCCATCTTGAGTTGCGTTCAAATATGTTAAGTTATTTTGCCTCATAATAAATGGTAGTTAGTATACTATTTTCTCAAGAAGCATTATAGTTCAGTGGATAGAGCACCGGACTTGAAATCAAAAGGTCATGTGTTCGAGCCCCGAAAGGCAACTTTTTTTTCTGTAAAAATTACTGTTACCTGTTTATAGGTACGATGTGCACTGGTAGATGTCTATACAGTAAATGATTTCCTGCCCTATATTTGCTGAATTAAATACCTGATTTCGACATGAGCTGGTGAACATGAAGTTACACAATAAGGACACGCCTACAAAGAAGAAATCGATTGATATAGAGATTGTGTAGCTTTAAGCTAAGTGTTTTACCTGTTAAAAATGGCAGCTCTTTCTTGCAGGTAAATGTAGTAAGTTTGTTTGGTATTTTACGTCAGTTTTCAACACATGTAGGGTCAATATTCACGCAGAGTTATCGTTCCTTTCACTCACATATATCTCTGCTAACTACTAAATTACAAGATTTTGGTAAAACATGTTAAATTGGAATATGTTTGCCTGAAACTTATTTATTTCTTGTGTAAATATAATTTTCGGAATATCTGCAGATTAGATGTTGCAAGATTTGAAATAATGCACGAAAACAATTTAGTTTTAATCGGGACTATTTTACTACATACCTAATACGTACTTAGGTCTCCTCAATCGATACGTAAACATTTCAAACCGAAGCGCTCGATAGCAAAAAATTACTAAAAAAAAACTCCTAGAAATATAAATTGAAATTAGTTAATATAGGTCTATATTTTATCTTTGCAGATCATGCAAAAGGATTTATTATAAACATCGTCATAATGTTTTTGAATAATCACGTGACCTAACCGTTCGCCCTACTTCCTTTGACGTTGACAGAGTCAAATGAGGAACGAGTGTACTCTGGGTAGAGATTGATATAAGGTTATAAATGATTGTCGATTTTTTGTGGTGGAGACAGACCACCACTTTTCATGGGTAGAACCAGTAGTCTGTACACCTCCCGCCATCCGTAAGAATTGACGTAATTATTAGAATCCCTAAATACTGATGATTGGTCTAATTTTGTAATATCACATATCATCAGCGTCATCAATATCCACCAAATTATTGTGATCAATACAACTCACATTGTACCCTATTTTAATGTTTAAATATTCATTCTTGTATTGACCTTTCACAAATATGAATAAAGCAGGGCTTCTAAAATCGCCGGTTTGTCGGTCCCCAGACCGAATTCTGTTTCTCCGGACCGATTTTCTTTTCAAAATCTCTGTTAAAATCGGTCCCAGATATTTTATCTATCGGTCGTTAAAAAATCTACAATTACCCTATACACTCCTTCTGATATCCTAAAATATGCCTTGCGGCAATATTCTTTGATCCATAACACGATTTTTGTCACTCGCTGTGCGAAAGTAGGTCAATTTAGTCAATTTGGACTAAACCATTACCGATAGTAGGGAGTTTTCCGGAAGAGTCTATAGCGAGGTAGCATATGCCTTTGATGTGTGATCAGTGAAAGTATATCACGCGTCCTGTCGGTGCACTGAAGCGAGTGTTACCGTCTGTAATTTCTTTGATATACTGTTAGTCGTAAGGTGTTAGCCTGTTTGCTTGTGTCGGTTTGTTTTTTTAAGTGGCCAAAGCTGGGACTGAAGTTTGTTTGCGTCATTAAAAAAAAAATAATACCGAGATGTGTTAATTGTTTGTTTGATTTTTTTTTGCAATAACTTTAAGTATAATATTAATGACATTAATTAAGGAAAGTGATCAAACCTGACACCTTTTTTTTTTTTTTTAAGTCGGACCGAAATTGTTTGCGTTAGTCGTAACATTTGGTATTAATTAAGCTAATTGATGAAAAACGATATTACTCAAATTTATGTAAAATCGTATATAATCCGCTAGTCCGCGCGTGTTAGTCCGCGTTTTATACCTACCCGGTTTATTAAACACTTCTGGTTCAATTCCTCAAATGATCAACAATTTTAATATTGAGTGAAAATTATTCATTCAGTAAAGCGAAGACATGATGTCAGTCATTAAAATGTACAAATTGTGATAAAGTAAGTTATAAATAATACAAATATAATACAAACATACATTTTAAATAGTTTTCTATATCAATGACTAAACGGAAAAAATGCATTGTGCAAAAGACATGGTGGTTGGGGTACGGCGATTTTAGTGATTTTTTCAAAATAAGTGCGATTCTTACGGCAGTTAAAAACCTGGACCGATTTGCATTTTAAAATTTTAGAAGCCCTGGAATAAAGAATATATATATTTTAGCTTTTGAAGGTACATTAATAATTTACCAAATTTGATTTGAATGTTTGTTTCAATAAGATCTTCAACGCGTTCAGTTAAATGATCAAAATAGCAAAAAGTGATGCCCGTCATATTTCATTACATTGGAAAGAGACATTGTTACAGGTTAATTCAAGGAGAATGCATGAATTTTTTCCTGATGTTCAGACAATAGGGCCTTAATGTTTCTTTTGATTTTCCCCACACTTGGTCAAAGGGTGTATATCAATGAGATGTTGCTTCCTTTTGAAAATGAGTCAGGTAATAGCTTGTTAAGACAATAGTACCTTTATTTTTAGTCAGAGTTGCACCAAGCTTGGCCATTACTAAGATTAAGGGTGTACATCAATGAGACATTGGCTGTCTAAAGTAAGCCAGATTAGATTGTGAACTATGTCGCATAGTTAAGCTTTCACTTGATTTTCACCAAGCTTTGCTTTCACTTGATTTTCACCAAGCTTTGCTTTCACTTGATTTTCACCAAGCTATGCTTTCACTTGATTTTCACCAAGCTTTGTCAGAAGATGTGCAATGATAAAATCTAATTAAGTTCCTTTGATAAATAGGTCATATAGGGTTAAAACTTGGTCACTAGGTCAAATTAAAATCAATATTTTTCTGTTCCACTTGATTGATTTTGTAAATATGATGAATTCAAACTTGGTCACTAGGTCAAATTAAAATCAATATTTTTCTGTTCCACTTGATTGATTTTGTAAATATGATGAATTCTGGTTGACAAGTGGCTAATTGCAATTTTCTGAAATATAATAAATACAGGAAACACCTATTTTTAGCTCCACTGGCAGGCCAGGAGGGCTTATGCGATCACTTTTCGTCTGTCGTCCGTCTGTCTGTCTGTCTGTCTGTCTGTTAGCAATTTTGTAAAATCGACATCTCCTCTGAAACCGCTTGAAGGATTTTGATGAAACCTCATCACAATGTCACTTGGGAGGGCCCCTCTCAGATTTATGTTTTTCGCGGCTGCCAGTCATCCAAGATGGCTGTCATGGCTAAAACTAGGTCAAATTTAAGGAAATTTCAAAGGATATCTCCTCTGAAACCACTTATTCCATTTTACTGAAATATCATATACATGTTCCTTGGGTTGGCCTCTATCAAGTTTGTGTTTTTCGTTATCGTCAAATAATAAAAATGGCCGCCACGGCGACTCAAAGTTTACATAGAGTTATATAGGAAAAGGTTAAAAAGTACATCTTCTCTGAAACCGCCTGAAAGATTTTGATGAAACTTAAGCACAATGATATTTGGGAAAGACCCTCTCAGATTTGTGTTTTTCACGGCCGCCAGTCATCCAAGATGGCCGCCATAACTAAAACTAGGTCAAATTTAAGTAAATTTCAAACGACATCTCCGAAACCACTTATTCCATTCTTGTGAAATATCATATACATGTTCCTTGGGTTAGCCTCTATCAAATTTTTGTTTTTCGTTATCGTCAAATAATCAAAATGGCCGCCACGGCGACCCAAAGTTTACATAGAGTTATATAGGAAAAGGTTAAAAAGTACATCTTCTCTGAAACCGCTGAAAGATTTTGATGAAACTTAAGCACAATGATATTTGGGATAGTCTCTCTCAGATTTTTGTTTTTCCCGGCCGCCAGTCATCCAAGATTGCCGCCATGGCCAAAACTAGGTCAAATTTAAGTAAATTTCAAACGACATCTCCTCCGAAACCACTGATTCTATTCTACTGAAATATCATATACATGTTCCTTGGGTTGGCCTCTATTAAGTTTGTGTTTTTCCTTATCGTCGAATAATCAAAATGGCTGCCATAGCGACCCAAAATTTACATACAGTTATATAGGAAAAGTTTAAAAATGACATCTTCTCTGAAACCTCTTGAAGGATTTTGATGAAACTTAATCACAATGATATTTGGGATAGTCCCTCTCAGATTTATGTTTTTCGCGGCTGCCATTCATCCAAGATGGCCGCCATGGCTAAAGCTAGGTCAAATTTAAGGAAATTTCAAACGACATCGCTTCCAAAACCGCTTATTCCATTCTTGTGAAATATCATATACTTGTTCCTTAGGTTGGCCTCTATCAAGTTTGTGTTTTTCGTTATCGTAGAATAATCTAAATGGCTGCCATGGCGGCCCAAAGTTTACATAGAGTTATGTAGGAAAATGTTAAAAATGACATCTTCTCTGAAACCTGTTGAAGGATTTTGATGAAACTTAATCACAATGATCTTTGGGATAGTCCTCCTCATACTTATGTTTTTCGCGGCCATCAGTCATCCAAAATGGCCACCATGGCTAAAATTAGGTCAAATTTAAAGAGATTTCAAACAGCATCTCCTCTGAAACCACTTAATCCATTCCAGTGAAATATCATATACATGTTCCTTGGGTTGGCCTCTATCAAATTTGTGTTTTTTGTTATCGTCGAATAATCAAAATGGCTGCCACGATGACCCAAAGTTAGCATAGAGTTATATAGGAAAAGGCTAAAATTGACATCTTCTCTGAAACCTCTTGAAGGATTTTGTTGAAACTTTATCACAATGATCTTTGGGATAGTGCGCCTCAGATTTACGTTTTTCGCAGCCGCCAGTTGTCCAAGATGTCCACCATGGCTATAACTAAGTCAAATTTAAGGAAATTTCAAACAACATCTCCTCCGAAACCACTTAATCCATTCCTGTGAAATAGCATATACATGTTCCTTGGGTTGGTCTCTATCAAATTTGTGTTTTTTGTTATCGTCGAATAATCAAAATGGCTGCCACGATGACCCAAAGTTTACATAGAGTTATATAGGAAAAGGCTAAAATTGACATCTTCTCCGAAACCTCTTGAAGGATTTTGTTGAAACTTTATCACAATGATCTTTGGGATAGTGCGCCTCAGATTTATGTTTTTCGCAGCCGCCAGTTGTCCAAGATGTCCACCATGGCTAAAACTAAGTCAAATTTAAGGAAATTTCAAACAACATCTCCTCCGAAACCACTTAATCCATTCCTGTGAAATATCATATACATGTTCCTTGGGTTGGCCTCTATCAAATTTGTGTTTTTCGTTATCATCGAATAATAAAAATGGTTGCCATGGTGACCCAAGGTTTACATAGAGTTATATAGAAAAAGGTTAAATATGAAATCTTCTCTGAAACCTTTTGAAGGATTTTGTTGAAACTTTATCACAATGGTTGGCATCTTTTAAATTGTGTGTTTTTTGTTTTCTTGCAATAATCAAAATGGCTGCCGTGGCGACCCAGAGTTTATATAGGAAAAGGCTAAATATGACATCTTTACACAGTAGAGCATCTACAGGCCCTCTTGGGCCTCTTGGTGCTAGGTCAAATGAAAAGCTTGTTATAAGACCATGGAAGATTTGTTTTTAGCTCTACTGGCCAAAGGCCAGGAGAGCTGATGCGATCACTTTTCGTCCGTCGTCCGTCTATCTGTTTGTTAGCAATTTTATAAAATCGACATCTCCTCTGAAACCGCTTGAAGGATTTTGATAAAACTTCATCACAATGTTATTTGGGTGGCCAGTTTGATTATTTGACGATAACGAAAAATATAAACTTGATAGAGGCTAACCCAAGGAACATATATTTGATATTTCACAAGAATGGAATAAGTGGTTTCGGAGGAGATGTCGTTTGAAATATCCTTAAATTTGACCTAGTTTTAGCCATTGCGGCCATCTTGGATGACTGGCGGCCGCGAAAAACACAAATCTGATAGGGACTATCCCAAATATCACTGTGATTAAACTTTGATATGCCGTGGCGGCCATTTTGATTATTCGACGATAACGAAAAACACAAACTTGATAGAGGCCAACCCACGGAACATTTATATGATATTTCAGTAGAATGGAATAAGTGGTTTCGGAGATGTTTTTTGAAATTTCCTTAAATTTGACCTAGTTTTAGCTATGGCGGCCATCTTTGATGACTGGCGGCTGTGAAAAACACAAATCTGACTTGAGACTATACCAAGTATCATTCTGCTTAAGTTTCATCAAAATCTTTTAGGCGGTTTCAGAGTAGATGTACTTTTTAACCTTTTCCTATATAACTCTATGTAAACTTTGGGTCGCCATGGCGGCCATTTTGATTATTTGACAATAACGAAAAACATAAACTTGATAGAGGCTATCCCAAGGAACATGTATATGATATTTCACAAGAATGGAATAAGTGGTTTCGGAGGAGATGTTGTTTGAAATTTCCTTAAATTTGACCTAGTTTTAGCCATGATCTGAGAGGATTATCCCAAATATCATTGCGCTTAAGTTTCATCAAAATCCTTCAACCGGTTTCAGAGAAGATGTCATTTTTAACCTTTTTCTATATAACTCTATGTAAACTTTGAGTCGCCGTGGCGGCCATTTTGATTATTCGACGATAACGAAAAACACAAACTTGATAGAGGCCAAAGGAACGGGGACCCAAAGTTTACATGAGTTATATAGGAAAAGGTTAAAAATTACATCTTCCCTGAAACCGCCTGAAAGATTTTGATGAAACTTAAGCACAATGATATTTGGGATAGTCCCTCTCAGATTTATGTTTTTCGCAGCCGCCAGTCATCCAAGATGGCCGCCATGGCTAAAAGTAGGTCAAATTTAGGGAAATTTCAAACAGCATCTCCTCCAAAACCGCTTATTCCATTCTTGTGAAATATCATATACATGTTCCTTGGGTTTGCCTCTATCAAGTTTGTGTTTTTTGTTTTCGTCTAATAATCAAAAAGGCCACCACGGCGACCCAAAGTTTACGTAGAGTTATATAGGAAAAGGTTAAAAATGACATCTTCTCTGAAAGCTCTTGAAGGATTTTGATGAAACTGAATCATAATGATATTTGGGATAGTTCCTTTCAGATTTATGTTTTTCACGGCCGACAGTCATCAAAGATGTTCGCCATGGCTAAAAGTAGGCCAAATTTAAGGAAATTTCAAACAACATCTCCTCCGAAACAACTTATTCCATTCTTGTGAAATATCATGTATAAATTTAACTTAGATATTTCGGATAGTCCCTCTCAGATTTATGTTTTTTGCGGCCGCCAGTCATCCAAGATGGCCGCCATGGCTAAAACTAGACCAAATTTAAGGAAATTTCAATCGACATCTCCGAAACCACTTATTCCATTCTTGTGAATTATCATATACAGTACAGCTCATGCGAAACCCACACTTTACTTTTTCACGCCGAGTGAGGAATGTACAAATCGCATAATTACACGGAGTTTGGATGATAAAATTACTCGGCGTAAGAATCAGCTGCGCGAAAAGCTCTTGGCATAATTACGCCACGATACTTCGCGTAGACAAACTCGAAGTTCGCTGAGTTGAAACTGCAGAGGTAAAAGGTGCAACTTTTTCTAATTGCAGTCATTTTAATGCATAATTATTCAATAATTTTTTACAATTTTACTTTTGTTTTGGAAAAGCGGATGTGGTAAAATTCGAATGCCCGGATTATGTATACTGGGTCACGGCAGTTATATGGCGGTTCCTATTACTGGTTTTGCGGCGAATGAACATAAAATTCAATCAGTAATTATTATACTGGAAATTATAATTATATTTTTAAATACTCGTTATTTGCAACACATTTTGACTATTTTCCGGTTTATTATTAATACATCGATGGGTTCTTTAGTCAGACAAAAGTGTAAAGAATTCCGAGTCATAAACCCGTTGTTAGTGCCACCTTGTTAAAAGGTACATACATGGCCAAGGATAATGGGTATTTATGACGGTTGAAGAAGAAATGACTTTTGGACAACAGAAACAAAGACAACTTGTGATTAAATGCATTAAAAGTTTGAAATACGTATTTGTTTCGAAATTTATTCATTGTATTTATCAGTGTGCACTCATGTTAATTGGATTCTACGCGGAGTAACTCAGAGTGTGATCACAACGAGTGACTCGACAATGGCGTACTTTCGTCGCGTGGATTCGCCGAGTCCAAACACTAGCTTGGCGTAGATTCGTGCGGCACTCAATACGACCAAACTCGGCGAATCAAGTAAAGTGTGGGTTTCGCGTGAGCTGTACTGTACATGTTCCTTGGGTTGGCCTGTATCAAGTTTGTGTTTTTCATTTTTCGTCTAATAATCAAAATGGCCACCACGGCGACCCAAAGTTTACATAGAGTTATATAGGAAAAGGTTAAAAATGACATCTTCTCTAAAACTGCTTGAAGGATTTTGATGAAACTTAATCACAATGATCTTTGGGTGTAAGTCCCCCTCAGATTTGCGTTTTTGGGGCCTTAGGTCAAATTTAAGGACATTTATCAAATGACATATTACCACTTATTCCATTCTAGTTAAATATCATATTCATGTTTCGTTGTTGGCCTCTATCAAGTTTGTGTTTTTCGTTGTCGTCAAATATTTAAAATGGCCGCCACGATAACCCAAAGTTTACATAGAGTTATATATCGGAAACGTGTTTCTTGGGTTGGCCTCTATCTTGTTTATGAATCACATCATACAAGTAGAGCGTCTACAGGCCCTCTTGGGCCTCTCGTTTCTCTCCATTTCCTTTGCCAGATTTCGTCGGTGTGTTCTTGAGCAAGACACTTTCCCTTAGCCTCGTCCGTCAGATGTGGACGTAAACCGGGCAGTTCCGTGTATCGGTCTATCCTCCGCGAGTACGTTAAAGAACCATAGGAATCTATTCGAAATAAGAGTATTCCCGGATTCCTATGTGTCCTTCCCCTCTCTCTGGCGCGGCTCTAAATAACCTATAATGTGTTGATGAGCCATTAAACAACATTCAATTCCTTTGCCAGAAGATGTTTATCATTGAGATTAATTAAAAAAATATGTGGACACCATTCTGAGTATAGTGATATAGGCCCTTTGGGGCTCGTGTTTATGAAATTGTATCCAAACAAGATACAATCCCCGTGCTAGTGAAATATTCCGATCAAATATCCTTCTCAAATGAACATAAATTGTCTAATGTTATATCAGTGAGTTACAATCCATATTGCAATATTACACCTATCTCAAAAATTGCAATCCAAAGCAGCCTTAGTGTCTCCTTGTGGCAATTTAAATATTTTACAAAAAAATGTTCAATACCCAAAAGGCAAGATCAGAAAATGAATAACATCACAACCAGTGTATATAATGCACAGACAAAGGCATTTACTAATTAGAATCATCGACTCGATCCAATCTTTATTCTGATGATTATTGTCAGTTTGTCCATAATGATTTGCTTATCATTATGTTTGATTGTGTTCCCTTCAGTCACTGTCATTCTTGATAATCCTACAGCTTTCCTCTTATCAGTTTTCTTTTGTATCAGTGATTATTTGGGACATTTAGAGATCCACCACCATTAATATATGGATTGGCTTCTGTATGAAATTAGTGCCAGAACACCATTATCTGCTGGCTAAAAGAGAGGATTCCGCATTCGGAAAGTTCACGAGAGACCTACAGAATCCATATGATTTTTAAAATGTTATTTAAATTAGATGTCCCGCCAACAACAGCTAAATTTTACAACAGGTGTATACCATTTCTAAACCTACTGATGGCAAGGTTTATATATATAACGGCCCAGTCACACTGGTCAATCTGACCTGGTCAATCGCAGCCGGGTAGCTGATGTCCGCAGGCAGCAGTCACACTATGAGACTTGGTAGGGACTTGTTGCAGACAATCGCACGACAACTCGTAGGACAATCATGCCATTGGTCGCAACCAACTGCGACTGATTGCACAATTGCTTGCGATTGCTTGTGCGACTACGTGAGACCCCCCGCAGACTGTTGCGATCAGTCACACGATCACCCGCGACTGGTCGTGCGAGTGATCGCAACTGGCTGCTACTGGTCTCAGCTGGCTGCGACTGGTATATAAAACCCTGCCGTCACAGATCAGCAAATCAGTTGTGTCTTCAGTCCGCACAGGTCAACCAGTAGGAAGGAGGTAGCAACGAGGTCGTACGGCTCCACGACAACACGCACGAGAGGTCGTGGACTCGCACGACTTGTAGCACTATCTCGACTAGTCATGCAACTAGTCGCGGATGGTCGTGCGACTGGCGGGGGCCAGAGAATCGTGCAACCATCTGCGATCGCCTGCGACTGCCCGCGACGTTGCACAGCTAGTCGTACAACCTCTTGCGACCTCCTGCGACCACTTCGATCGCAACCAGGTTTTTATGCATGCTCAAAAACCTTGCCGGTGACTGTATGAGACTGCCCGAGACTGGTTGCACGATTTCCTGCGATTTTCCAGTTTTTTAGGTCTCAAGAGGTTGTAACATGGTCGCAGGCCGAGTGTGATTGGGCCTTAACTTACATATCTTGGGAATCCAAACTACAGACCCAGTTGCGTTCAAGTACCCCAAAAATGCATTCCGTTTGCGTTTCGTTTGCGTTCCGTTTGCGCTCCGTTTGCATTCCGTTTGCATTTCATTTTTATGAATGCATTTTTTAAAATGAAATCATTTGCATTTTTGAATGCATTCAGCGTTTACAAACGAAACTATGCGTTCATTTAAATGCACGGAACGAACGCAACATAATGTGTGCGTTTAAATGCACAAACGGAGAAAATTCATTTGCGTTCGTTCGTTCAGCGTTTACCAATTGCAACATTTCTGACGATTAAACTACGCATGGTATCCACCCATGCGGTTCTTACCACGATTCAGCGACTAATGTTTGTGATCATATTAAAGAATATATCCTTTGGTTGACATTATTTGGTGGTGCACATTGATGATTATTCTGTTTTCTTCCGGGATTATGTTATTTTCATCAAAAAATTAACATACTTGACACTATATAAAAATATGCCGTCTGATTTTACCAACATTATTTCAGTTTTATAATGAATAACAGAAATAATATAACATTTGTGCTACACAATAAATACATTTCCTATGTTAAATCGGTAAATATGAAAGTGTGTAATCGTGCTTAAAAAACACCATTTACACAGTGTATTTCTTTATATTAAGTTACTGCAAAACGCACTTCGTTTAAATCGAGACTTCAATTATGTACTCAAAAGGATAATATTGAAAGTTATCCGAAATAACGAAATGCATTTGCGTTTGTTTCGTTCCTTTCGTTGCGTTCGTTTCGTTCGTTATGTTCGTTTTGAGCGTTTAGCGTTTTAAAAAATGCATTCATCGTTCGTTCCGTTCATTTTGAGCGTTTAGCGTTTTAAAAAATGCATTCATCGTTCGTTTTTTAAGACGCTGAACGCTGAAAATGAACGAAACGAAAGCAACGAACGATATGCATTTTTAAAATATAGATCGTGCAACGTTTGTTCTGCGTTCGTTCTGCGTTCATTCTGCGTTCATTTTCCGTTTGTTCAGCATTCGTTCTACATTTATTTGGGGTACTTGAACACAACTGGGTCTGTATATAGACACAATAAACCGGCTTTAAACCAGTCAGACTAAACCCCAAAGCTGGAGTGGCGAATTAAGAGTTGCCAACTCTTAATTCATTTTACGCCTATTCAGTCACGGGTATTTCAAGAACTCTATACTTTTAATCGGTACATATACATTATTATATGACCTGAACAACTGGATAGAGTTTTGATAAATGGTTTTGTGGTTTAATTTTTCCGTTATTTGTCTAGTTAGTTTCTTTCAATATTGAAGTCCATTATTGTAGTCACGAAGACCAGTATAAATGGTATATGGAATTATTATGGGTTAGGTATAGTAAATGATGTTATCATGCGAATGAGTATTCCTTTTTCTCCTTCATCCAGATACCCGTCAATTCCATAGCATTGGTGCATGAGACACACGTATTTTTGTATCAAATCACGCTCGCATGCATACATTTATGTTGTCACGCATTCTGAAAATTTGCCCAAAATGGTTTTTGTCTGCGATTTTTAAAATAAAATGTTAATAGTATCTGTTATACCAAAATTTTATAAAATTTAGTGTAATTTAACCAGGATTTCAGTATCGCTTCCGTATATTGTGTGACTTAAATAAATCCAACTGAAATGCATGACAATAAGAACAGTGTTTCGAAATTAAAACATAGACTGTCTCGGACTTCAGCTGACCCCATAAACAAGAGGCAGCCGCCCCTTGGGCCCCATCTCATTCTTAGTCGACTTCCACTTAAGGCCTTGACAGCTTTTCATCCATGAATGCTCATGTTCATTAATTTGCATAGACAGTGAGACTTAGTTATGTGATAAATTACGCTATAAATAATAAAATTAGACAAATTAAAAAATAAAATAATACTCTGCATAAAAATTGTTTATTTTATTTCAAGCTCTGTTTCTCTTCATGGCTGACTTGCCCCTCACCGCTGTAGGTTCGATCCCTCAGGGGCCTAGGAATCTTTATGTGAGAAAGCTATCCAGCTGGCTTGCGGAACGTCGGTGGTTGTACCCAGGTGCCCGCCCGTGCACGAAAATTTCCCGGAGGGGCACCTGGGGTCTTCCTTCACCAATGGAAGCTGGAAAGTCGCCATATGACCTTAGCTGTTGGTGCGACTATAAAATCCAATTCAATTCAATTCAATTCTTCATGGCTGAATTTATAGACTTGGGAAATCCATAAAGCCCTTACATAACAATTGAGATAAGATCATTTGAGTGATGGTAACTGTGGTTATTTATAGCTCAGGAGCTGTCTGGTCAGTGTGCCTAATGTAAGCTTATGATCATGCCAGAATAACAAAGTTCTACACAAACAAATCCAGTATATGGTATTTCCCTAATAGTAGAGCGTGGGCATGTACCGTTACAGTAGCTCTATAAAACGTAGAAAAATAAATATAAGTGAAAGTGGTGGGGTGCTAGAATTCGGGCAGGCGTTCTTATTAGGGGAAATATGTTACTATAAATATACATTACATGGACACGACTTATTTCGTTTAAGCAAATACAGCAAATACAGATTAGCCGTGGGCGGAGCTTATTATAGTCATCGGTGCTCACAGATTGTACAAAATTGTTGAAAATTAAATGTGCACTGCAAACTGTTTCACAGTACTGAGTGGTAATATTTTAAAATTAATCTCATTCGCAACTAATACATTATGAATACTACTTCTGTTTCTTGACCTGTGACCTATTTCATAGAAAATGCTTGGCCGGACCGTATTTTCAATGCTATAACACTTAGAGATACCAAACTTGGTATTTGAATATATCTTGGTATAGCCGTGTGTCGCATACCAAAATAAGGTCATTGTGACCTTTACCTGTGAGCTCTGTCATAGAAAATGCTTGTCTGAACCGTATTTTCAATACTATAACATGCACTTAGAGATACCAAACTTGGGATGTGGATACATCTTGGGATAGTGGTGTGTCGCGTACCAAAATAAGGTCACTGTGACCTTGACCTGTGACCTCTGTCATAGAAAATGCTTGTCCGGACCGTATTTTCAATACTATAACACTGAGAGATACCAAACTTGGTATGTGAATACGTCTTGGGATGGCGATATGTCACCTACCAAAATAAGGTCATTGTGACCTTGACCTGTGACCTCTGTCATAGAAAATGCTTGTCTGGACCGTATTTTCAATACTATAACACTTAGAGATACCAAACTTTGTATGTTGATACATCTTGGGATAGCGGTCTGTCGCGTACCAAAATAAGGCCAGTATGACCTTGACCTTGACCTGTGACCTCTGTCATAGAAAATGCTTGTCCGGACAATATTTTCAATACTGTAACACTTAGACACACCAAACTTAGCATGTGAATACATCTTGGGATAGCAGTGTGTCACGTACTAAAATAAGGTCATTGTGACCTTGACCTGTGACCTCTGTCATAGAAAATGCTTGTCTGAACCGTATTTTCAATACTATAACACTTAGAGATACCAAACTTGGGATGTGGATACATCTTGGGATAGCGGTGTGTCGTGTACCAAAATAAGGTCACTGTGACCTTGACCTGTGACCTCTGTCATAGAAAATGCTTGTCCGGACCGTATTTTCAATACTATAACACTTAGAGATATCAAACTTGGTATGTGAATACATCTTGGGATAGCGATGTGTCGCGTACCAAAATGAGGTCATTGTGACCTTGACCTGTGACCTCTGTCATAGAAAATGCTTGTCCGGACCGTATTTTCAATACTATAACACTTAGAGATACCAAACTTGGTATGTGAACACATCTTGGGATAGCAGTGTGTCGCATACCAAAATAAGGTCATTGTGACCTTAACCTGTGACCTCTGTCATAGAAAATGCCATAATTGATAACGGTGTGTCGCGTACGAAAAATAAGGTCATTGTGACCTTGACCTGGATCTTTGACCTCCATCATAGAAAATGTCTGGAAAATGTTTGTCTGGGCCGGTGGGGGACTGTGGATTGCCCTGCAATTTTTGATGCTCTTGTTTAAATCAAGATAGCCGTGTGTCCCTTTAATATATATCGCTTAGCCTATACATCCAATAATTATTTTTTAAAACATAATGCATTCTTTAAAGAGACACATGGACTCTTGAAGTGGGATGAATCATCAAAATAATCACGTCGGTTTGATTAACCCACTATCATTTTGACTTGAAATCTGCCTGTTTCTACATTCTCACAGGTAAATACGCATGTTGCAGATACGTTGATCATACGTTTGTATCCATTTGACAAATTAGACCAAATGTAATGGTGTGTCATTTAAAGATAATTGGCCCTCCACCACTTTACTAATTTAGAATCTGCTACGTCTAAACCACATGCTTTCATTTCAACGGATATATATAGAAAGAGAGATAAGAGTTATATATATGTACATGCGTATGCTATAACACTATCTCTTCTTGTCTCGTTCTGTTTTCTTATCCTTCTTATCGTAATGAAACTGATCTTAGAATTTGATAACACGGGCCCTATTCCAACAACCCACTCCATCATAAGCATGAACACTTTAAAGATAATGCAATTATTCCAGCTAATAATTTACTCGTAATTTAGCATGCTAAACAGTGAAGGTATCACTCACTTAACAAGGCGCGGGTTTTGGGATGAATAAATTATGATGCCTCAAAGAAGGCGGGTCTTATGTTTTCAGTCAGGAGCTGCGTTCGTACTGATGGATACTTTTACGTCTTAAAGACATATTTAAACCTCGCAAAAATATACAAATGATATATTGTGCGTATCAAATCAAATATATTTCGATAAAATCAAAGGTTGGGGTCACTGAAGGCAGATTAGGTAGATTAAAATGAAAGCCCCAAGATACCCCGTTTTGCCATATAAGCGAAGATGCGACCTTGGGAGTCTTAAAGATAAAGTGGCATCCACGTAATGATTTATCCCATAACGTACAGAGTGGGAGTGGAATAACACCATTCTATATTTTCGATATACTGCTAAGTATGCAAATAAGCCTTAGGTATTCACTGTAAAAAAAAAAGATTATGACTATGATCCTATTCCCACAGTTTATGTCGGTTTCACGTGTTAAAGCAACTGGTAAAATGCAATAAAAGTCGATAGGTGAGTTTTGTGATAAAATCAAATCTGACGTTTGTTCTCATTCATTATTGAATTTATTAAACTCGTTAGCAAAAATGATGTAATGCTCGGCAAGAGCTTGCATTATATCATTTTGCCAACTCAATAATAAATTCAATAATGAATGAGTAGTACTCATGCAAGATCCTCTATTTATTGCTTGGGAGATAAACATTTTAAATTTCCCAGGATACATATAATTCCTCTCTGTGTGTCAATTTCATTTTAGACTCATGTGTACCTCAATTCACTGAATTGCAACTTAAGTTTCAGATTTCTGAACAGATCTAATCAGGGATTATCCTAAGACAGATTTCTATTTGGCTTGATAAGATTGTTCTTTATGCAGTGAATTAAGCTAAGTCAGATTTCTTGGCGACCAGCTTTATTGAGTTGCGTCTTAACAGGACACATGGCAATCTTGAATTGAATTGAATTGGATTTAATAGTCTCAACAACAGTTAAGGTCATATGGCGACTTTTCCAGCTTCCGTTGGAGGAAGACCGTAGGTGCCCCTCCAGGCATTTTTTATGCATGGGCGGGCACCTGGGTAAAACCATGCATCAACATTCCGCAAGTCAGCTGGATAGCTTCCTCACATAAAGATTCCTAGGCCTGTGAGGGATCGAACCCACAGCGGTGAGGGGAAGTGATTGCAATTAGTCGGGGCAATCTTGAAGTTTTTATCAAGCATTGCACTTAACTTCACAATGTATTAATCCAGTATCATTTTGACTTTAAAACTGCCTGCATATGATTAACTACAATTTGGGGTTTTCGATTTGTCTTTGTTGTTCTACCATAAAAAAATATGTTTTAACTGTTGTGCAAAATAATCAACAGTCAGTAATATGCAAATACAATTCTCTAAACTATTCTAATATATTAATATTAATGAACCTGAAAATGGAATGCCTCAAGTTTTAAACAAATCAAGATTGCCTAGCTGTATCCATTCAAAAACATTCTACAGATCTGCATGGCTGCTTTCTTTATTTCAAAATACAGTACAGGGCATCAGAATTCCTTGGACACATTTTCTGGATTCATTGCTGGTGTAGCAAAGGACTGGTTTTCATTCAGTAATGCAGAACTGGGCATTAGTGTCCCATTGACACATTTTCTAGATACATTGCTTGTTTAGCAAAGGACTTGTTTTCATTAAATAATGCAGGACTGGGCATCAATGTCCCATAGACACATTTTCTAGATGCATTGCTGTGTAGCAAAGTACTCGTTTTCATTCAATAATGCAGGAGTGGGCATCAATGTCCCATGGACACATTTTTTAGATGCATTGCTCAGGTGTCGCAAAAGAATGGTTTTCATTCAGTGATGCGGAACTGAGCATCATAATCCCATGGACACATTGTTAGATGTATTGATGGTGTCGCAAAGGGCTTGTTTTCATTCAGTAATGCAGGACTGGGCATCATTGTCCCATGGACACATTTTCTAGATGCAGCTGCATTGCTGTGTAGCAAAGGGCTCATTTTCATTCAGTAATGCAGGACTGGGCATCAGTGTCCCATGGACACATTTTCCAGATGCATAACTGGAGATAAATAATGGAATAATTTTGTCTTCTGCCACGTTGAATGGTGAATCATTGGTAAATAACTCTTTTAACTTAAGTTTTTTACAAACAAACAAATGAAATTATATCCATCCCCTCCTCACCCCTACCAACCCCACCTTCCCTGTTATAAGATTCACTCCTTCCCCATCTCTACCAACTCCACCTTCCCTGTTATAAGATCTAAGTTAGCCAGTAAAGAATTAAACTCTTAATAAATCATCTGTTAAAAGTATTATTATTATATAGTATTGCAGCTTCCCAGTCAAAAGCTTAATCCAATAAATGTAGGATACAGATATATCATTGATTACCTCAGCCATATTTCTGACTTTTGATTAGAGTATAAGTGTGGATTAAGTGCATCACTGATACATAACTGACATGTTACAGACCTTGCAACTGGATTTGTAACTGACATGTTACAGACCTTGCAACTGGATTTGTAACTGATTTTTATGGATGGCGGGAGATAAACAGTACTGGTCCTTCCCAGGATCGAAACAGTGGATGTTCTGCCTTCACCACCAAAATCAACCCATCATATAATTATAGCCTAAAAATATACTGGAAGGGATGCAAAAAACACCATTCAGTCAACCAACTAACGGACCTTGCAGGGAGAGGAGTGTGATCAAGTCCAGATTGACAAAACAACCACAAAAAATCACCTATGTTATTATTAAGCTTCCCATTTATGAAATCCTGGGTCGGGAAGCAGCAAATGGTCCTAGTATGTGATTTTACGGGTGTGTTACTTATATTTCACTGTTGTGTTACTGATATTTCACTGAATGGTGTGTTACTTATATTTCACTTGTGTGTTACTGATATTTCACTGACTGGTGTGTTACTGGTATTTCACTGGTGTGTTACAGATATTTCAGTGGTGTGTAGATGATATTTCTCTGGTGTGTTACTGATTTTTCACTGACTGTTGTGTTACTGATAATTCACGTGTGTGTTACTGATATTTCACTGACTGTTGTGGTACTGATATTTCACTGGTGTATTACTGATATTTCACTGGTGTGTTACAGAGATTTCCCTGGTGTGTTACTGATATTTCATTGATGTGTTACGGTGATTTAACTGGTGTGTTATGGATATTTTGCCGGTGTGTTACTGATATTTCACTAGTGTGTTACTGAACATTTCACTGGTGTGTTATGGATATTTCACTGGTGGGTTACTGATTTGTGAACAATTCAAATGATTTTTTATACATCATTGGCCTTCAATCATTTATTTTTGTTACCATGAGTTGGGATTCCTTAAAACATCTGATTTAAGGCCTATTCAGATGTGAAATTTAAAGAAACTTCTTAAATAAATAATACTTGAGTAGCTCATTATTTCTTCCTTAAATTTGAACAAAAGGTGTCTTTTTAACTGATTAAAGGACCTTTTAATTGAAATAATTAACTATGGTGAAAAACTTGATGCAAACATTGCTATTCAATTAACATTTTCACTGATGAGCTCGTTCGTGTAAGTTGATGATGAATATAAATTTGATTTTGTGATTATTAATATAAGATTTTTTTTTTTATTTTGTGATTATTAATATAAATATTGATACAGTGCGATATGAGTGTATAGAATCATCAGTAGTAAAGAATAGTTTTTTATTTAAATTAATTTTTGTCCCTTTCATTTTAAATTTAGAAGGTGGTTTTATACCCCCGAACTCCCTATATGATGGAACTGTAATCTCTGTTTAATAGTAGAAGATGAAATAACACATGCAGGTTTGATAGGGTCTGAGAGATCTCCGTAACTTGACTTGAATGTTGTTTAACGTCTCATCAACACAGTATAGGTTATTTAGAGCCGCCCCAGAGAGAGGAGAAGGATACATAGGAATCCGGGAACCGTGCCCTACTCTTATTATCGAATAGATTCCTATGGTTATTTAACGTGCTTGGAGGATGGACGGCCTGGTTTACGTCCCCATCCGACGGACGAGGCTAAGGGAAAGTGTCTTGACCAAGAACACACCGACGAAACTCAGGGCCTCTGGTTACAAATCCGCCGCGCTACCGACTGCTCCATGCCAGCCCTCATGTCAGACAGTAACTAATCAGAAAGTAAGTGTAAATTTAAAGCCACTTACTGCTAATAGCATCCTTGGTATATAAGTAATCTTTAATTACCATTTGACAGGTCCTTAATTAGAGTACTGAAAGATGATTGGAGGCCCCGATCGATAAGTCTTTATTTACTTTCGCCCTGTAGTCCTTTTGGCAAGTATTTCAATAGAAGATTATGGCTGCAAGGTAATATCCCTTGTTCATAGAGCAGCAGTCACAGTAGAGTTGATGCGTAGATAGTCTGTAGTTGTTTAGATTCTCAAAGAAGATTATAATGTTGCAATTGTAGATTTTGGTCAATCAGATTGCCTGCAAAATTGTGACCAGGTCAATCCGATTGCCAGCTCTTAAGTCATCTTAGCCAATCAGAAAAAAAGATGATTAGAAGTGTCTAAGATGTCCCAAGTAGGTCAATCTGGCTGCACGTGATGCCTGTGTTTCTGTTGGTGAAGGCTCCTCCGTTATCCACACCGTTGTATCAATGGTAATTCTAGAAACATCTGGTTGCCCTACATCATACGACAGGTGTACATCTCGCAGAGAATGAATTATTCGGTATCAGTGATCGGCGCAGCCTCGACAATCCATCAGTAGTTGCATTAAGCGGCTCTTCTTAGTTCCATGTTAAAATGTTAACATCTGTTTAAAAGTATATAGATGTACAGTTTAAATACCCACCATCTGTATCAAGGGCACAGTTGTTGATGATTCCAATATCCTGGGTTGTTGATCCTCCACAGGATGTGTCAAAATCGCCTGGTGTGCTGCCAATGGAGCTGTACGTCCACAGTGGGAAAAGAATGAGATGATTGGAGGCCCGTATGAAAGATGCATGAAAGAGGTATGCCTTAGTCTTGGAGGGAAAGGATGTTGATAGAGATGGGACAGTTTAAGTTTAGGCATTGTTTTGGCTAAAATAATAAGTATATAGGGAAGATTATAAAACCCTAGTTAATATGAATTTATGATACATATAATAACCCGAAGAGAAAAAATAAATGGGAATAAGATCTTTCCAGTACGAAATCTCTATGGAAATGGCATCCTGTTTGATATTTTTGTTAAATATTTTATTGGGCTAAAATTATTCTCCATCAATTATTTTAGTTTTTTTAACTGCATTTGAAACAAATACATTTAATAGTCATTCTGCCCTTTTTCACTTTTTGCAGTTATGGAAATTAGCTGAGCCCCCGCTCCCATCTTTGGTTGCAGACAGCTGTGTAAAATTCCTTGGAGTATAGTATTAAGTGTTATTTGAGAAGGTTCACATTACGTGGTCCCGCCTTAATTCCATTAAGCGATGGGAAAGCTTATATCAGCAGGATTTTATAATGGATATTTCGACATTAAAACATGTTTAAAACACTTTCTTACTGAAAAAAAGCGATGACCTGTTTATAATTACCTTTTAAATGTTTTAATTTTAAAATATGCAAACTTAAAAGCTGAAATTAAGGTTTTATTTCATACCCCAGTCAACCCTGTTTTCACTTCTTGGAGAAGGGGTTGGACGGGGTATGAGAGTTAATACACGGACCACGTAATGGATCTCAGTGACAGCGGAGGCATTTTATGTGAATTTATTGCATAAAGTGTCTTATAATTACAATCCTCTACTTGGAGCATGATGATTTAGATGTATCTTCCCTATTAACAATAGATAAAGGAAATGTAGAAAATTAAATGAACGAAAACTACTATTGATTTTTGTTTAAATACCTAAGAGCTTAAATTCCCAAGGAACATGATATAGAATTATGATGTATATATACTGAAAGGAAAAAGAAACTTGACACGGGAATTTCCGCTATATATTGTATATACTGCACACTTAATTCCATATATATTTCAAGCAAATCCCAATTGTTTTGTAAAAAAAAAAGTTGCAGTTAGTTAGAGAAAGGCCATGACTGTGATGTTGTAGACGTTTTAATCACAGTAAACGTAACAAGATATTCATAAATGTTGAAGTTCCTCTTTGAAAGATTGAGCCAGTTCATTACTGAGTTTAACGTAAAGAGTTTGCAAATTTTGCATCCTAAGTTTACTCACATGCTTGAGCAAAACGCGAACTCTGTCAATAATGAAACTTTGCAGAAATAGTATTTTCTGTGTTACGTGTTGTTTTAGTCTTTTTTCCAAAAGGAAAGATCTTACATAGCCATGTACCATTCGATTAACGGCGGCATATTGTACTTACAATATATAGCGGAAATTTCCGTGTCGCGTTTCTTTTTCCTTTCAGTATATATTATAATAAAAACAGCCTAGTTAGTTTCAATTTTCTGCATGGAATATCATACGATACATTCAGACACCTTAAATATATTTATCATTATTTGAATTTTGACTTAATAAAATGCATGTTTTAGTAACGTTAAATTTGTTTTAAGATGTCGCATTATTTGAAGTGCGCATTACAGCCACGTAACCTAGCTGACGTGATGTAAACGAACAACCTACGTCACGATTTCTCTAACAAAAACGCTGCTGTATACAAGGTAATTTGACAACATTAAAGTGAAACTATCATGTCGTACAGGTGTTTTATGCGATAAATAGAATCTTACATTCATGACTGTATATAATTGACTTCAATAAACTCGTTGGATAAAATGATACGATACTCAGCAGAACCTGGTATAATATTTTATCCAACTCAATAATACACAGTTACTCACATTGATAGCCCACCTAAATAGCCTGTAGCTCTACTTAGACACACTTAGTGGCCTCTGTAACCTTGTAGGGACTAGAGAAAACTAAAGAACAATATTACAACAAATACTGTGTGCAACTTTCAAGCGATAAACTATTATTTTATTGCTTAAAACTTGCACACAGTAATTGCAAAAATGTTTTAAGAGATACATAAAAAGATATTTAACTATTATGATATTGTACCAGTATATGTTTATGCATATATTTGTAGATAAATATTAAATAAAGGGTTACCTATTAGCCAGTAGGGTGATTTGGCTAGACATATAAAGAATTTAGAATGATCAGCGTGCTGAAAATGTGTCTAATGATCTATTAATGGTGAAGATTAAGTTTGTTATCGTTTATTATCACATTTTTCAGCCATAGCCGTTTTCTCAACAGAGCCATTTCGCCATCCTTTATTATGCAGATATCGTCCATATACGTCTGTTACAATTGTCGTAGTCCTGAAATGTTTCAATCTTTCACCATTAGCGACTACTTTTGTCACATCGTTATCATTCATATTGGTGCGAGGATACTAAAGCATTATGGTAATATGTAGCGAGTTTACAGCTGCCACCTAAAATTAGAAAAAATCAATTCAGTTAAAAGAATCTCCTAATGCCCCCATATTATATAGTACAGTCAAAACTGGATTAAGAGACTGCTCAGGGGAAAGACCAAAGGTGGTCTCTTAATACAGGTGGTTCTTGAAACAGGGTCTGACACTGTTCGATTTGTTTATGAAATATTAAGAGAAATACATGTACATGTATTAAAATGAATGCTTTACATTGTAGGTATCTTGTATTATTTCATATATATGGGGTATAATAAACATTTATGCAACAAAGACAACTTTAATTTATGTTTTTAACACTGGGATTGTATCCTTCACACAGTGTAGGAAGCTTAGATATCCAGTCTTCCACGATTACTTTACTGACATCTCCGCGTTCTCCAGTCCTAATCCGAACACTACATTATGCCTCTTAAGGAAAGCATCTAAGCATTCAACATCTCAATGGTAAGATCTTTCGCGAATTTCAATGCCTGCAGCTGAATCAAAGGCCCAGACACTGGCATGCATCTTGACGTAGCATCTTGGAACCAAGTCCAGCATAGATCATTTATGTCCTCGTACCCCGTTGCGTAATGGTCACATTTTCAGTCATCAGACACATTGTTCTCAAAATTCTCTAAAACCTCTGATTTTCGTATTAATATGTTCTGAATTTGTGTTTTACCGACACCTAAATCGTCTGCTATTTTACGCGCAATTTTGATTTACTAAGTTCAATCACATTAATCCACTCGTCTAACGTTAACACTTTACGCTTCGACATGATTTCAATAACTTTATTTATTGTAATCAGCTGTTAAAAATAGCGAGTATGCCATCACGTGATATAAACAAATTATTATCTTATCCAGTCAATACGTCGTATAAATATAACTTCATCAATATTAATGAGGGCACTTGACAATATTGACCAATCCCAGCTCCGTATAAAAATAAACTTATGAATATTAATGAACAATTCAACCTTTCAATATAACGCTCGCAATCATCGATGATTTCCACATCAATCATTCGAAGGTGATAATTGGTATTGCAACTTATTAATTGGTACTTATATTATATATCTCCTACAGGGGGATGATTACAAAGGCTAATTAGGTTAGTGTTGAATTTATGTTTGATCTCGTTTCTTTGTGAATTACCGATAGCGACACTGTTTTTGTTTTGTTTTCAGTTTGATTTTCTGAAGAAAAAAAATGGCGGTCGTTAAGTGACCATAAAACTGCACTTTTGGTATGAAAATATGCGGTCATTGGTCGCATTAGACAGGTGGTCGCTTAATACAGTATCTATTAATAGCAAAACTCGTCGGCGGATTTCAAAGTGGTCGCTTATGGCAGGTGGGCGCTTAAACCAGGTGGTCGGATGACCATGCAGGTTTGACTGTATATGGTATATATAATTTTTTTCATTTTCTTATAATGAAATTTATTATGGTTACCAATTACAACATTACTGCACAAAAATTGTGTTTGATTCATTTTCAGATGAACCATTTTTCATTAAAATGACCGATGTTTATGTAAATCGATTGAAATTCAAACTTTTATGCTATGAGACGTTAGAAGTTCCTATCAGTATATGACTGTATTGTCTACAGGGGTCAGCTTCAAAATGTAGGCATGCATGTTACAAGGAATGGTAGATAATACTTTTTCGAAGAATAAGAGAGCTTATGTAATCACCCCGGCATCGGCGTTGATGTCGGCGTCGGCGTCCCACATCAAGGTTTGCGTGTAAGCTGTGTTTACAAGTCTATATCTCTTACATTTCTTATCCTAGCACAACAAAATTTGTTCATGGGCTTCCTTATAGCATTATCTTAAGGGCTGCTTAAGTAATTTTGGTTCCTGTAACCCCTGGGCTCCTATGGAACCCAAATTCTGATAGCCCTTAAAATATGTCTGTTTCACATCAAATTTTGTGTGTAAGCTGTGTTTAAAGGTCTAAATCTCTTACATTTCTTGCCCTAGCTGAACTAAATTTTGGAATTGGTTTCCTTATAGTATGTTGTAAAGGGTTGGATAAGTAATTTTGTCTTCTGCAAATTCTGGGCTCCCATGGAACCCAAATTGTGATGGCCCATAAAATGTGCAATAAAGGCAGATCTAGGTTTGCATGTAAGCATGTATATTATCTATAATTTTGGTTTGGGATTTGTTATAGCATTATGCATCTTATTACTACTTCACCCATATTGGGGCATGGGCTCCCCCCTCCCCCGGCAGTCCCAACACCCATCCCCATCCCCGCCCCTCGAAACCAGAATTTTTGTTTTTTTGTTTTTTTACATATTTCTGTGTTGCTTTTGTCAAATCTTACACATATATGTTGCTCCCCACCCCCACGCCTCTCACCTCGCTCCCCCCCCCCCCCCCCCCCCCCCCCCACTCTCCACAGACTTGATTTTTTTCACCCCCCTCGAAACCAGAATTTTAGTTTTTTTACATATTTCTGTGTTGTTTTAGTGAATTCTTACACATAAATGTTGCCCCCTCCCCCCCCCCCCCACCCACTCACGCCTCACACACATCCCCCCTCAATCACCCCCACCCCACCCCCACTTGAAAATCATTTTTTTTTTTTTTTACATATTTCTGTGTTGTTTTAGTCAATTCTTACACATAACCCCCCCACCCCCCCCCCCCCCCCCCCCCCCCACTCCACACTTTTTTTTTTACATATTTGTTGTTTTAGTCAATTCTTACACATATGATGCCCCCTCCCCCACTCCCCCACCCCCAACCCACTCCCGCCTCTCACCCCGCTCCCCCCTAACACCACCCCAACTTGAAACTATTTTTTTTACATATTTCTGTTTTGCTTTTGTCAATTCTTACACATATATGTTGCCCCCCTCCCCGCCCCCTCCCCGCCCCCTCCCCCACTCCCGCCTCTCACCCCCCCACACTTGAAACTTTTTTTTTTTTTTTACATCTTTGTTGTTTTAGTCAATTCTTACACATAAGTGTTCCCCCCCCCCCCCCCCCCCCCCCCAAATGATTTTGGCAGGGTTGTGGCCCTTTGAAAGTTTTAATAACACTAACTTTGAACAGGCTAGTTCTCCTGAACGCCTGGCTGGATTTCAACGAAACTTGGCAGGGATGATCAGTACCGAGAGTAGTTATGCATATTGTTCCGTGTTTGACTTAGAATTGTCCACTTTAATATTGCATAATGACCTATTAATACGTTTTTTTTCAAGCTTTTCCGCATTGATTGTTCCCAAATTCCATGTGCACGTAACAGCTGATGACCTTATTACCCTCTACATTAATTCACCCATCACAGTGTTTGCCTAATTTATTACAGAATCACGGCCCTTTATTTGACTTAGAGTTTTTCACTCTATAATGAACTTCATGTGGCTTTCACTTTAACATTTTTCATGATTGTTATTACACCTAACATACAGTTCACACATGATGATATGATGTGTCTCTGCATTAATGGATTTTCGATTCTGCAATTTTTTTTTTTTACAGAATTATGGATCTTTGTTTTAATTAGAATTTCTTTCACATTAAAATAATAACAGATATTTTTAACATATCATCACTGTGTTTTTGTTGAATTATTTTTGACAGATTTATTGCCCCTTATATACAAACTTTGTCCAGACTAGTTTTCCTGAACTCCTGGCCTTGATGGAGTTGTGGCTCTTTAAAGGTTTTAATACACTAACATTGTACAGACTAGTTCTCCACAACCCCTGGCCGGATTTCAACGAAACTTTGCAGGAATGATCAGTACAAAGCCTAGTTGCTCATATCATCGCTGTGTTTCGGTTGAGTGATTTTTTGCCCTTAAGGAGTTGTGGCCCCTAATACACAAACTTCATCTGGACTATGTTTTCTGAACCCCTGGCTGGTTTTCAGTGAAACTTGGCAGGAATGATCAGTGCCAAGCCTATAGTTGTGCATTGTAATGTCCCCATCAAAGATTCCACATAGACAGTAGAGCGATACAGGCCCTCTTGGGCCTGTTGTTTGCTGTTATTCAACTGTAGGATATTATTTGTGCAATATAATCAATAATTAGTAATATGCAAACACTAGTCAAATAGTTATTAAAAAAATCTTTCAAAGGGACACCATGAGTTTGAAAAGGAAAAAGTCAAGATTAATTTGATGTATGTCCCGATAAGATATACAGTAACTATTGAGTTTATATTACGTACAGTCTAACCTGCCTTAACGACCTCTTTACAGTTATAGGACTGTCCCGAAAATATGTAGTAGTAACTACTCAGTTCAAGTTACATGATAATCAGCTTGGTGTGGGCATACCCAGCATGAGGAATAAATCGCCTAACATGCCAGCTAATGAACTTAAACTTTGTCCATGCAGAATTATATGTTAGAAGTATATATCACTGCCTTATCTTTATTTGCAGATAGCATATTGTTACACCAACTTATTTCTAATTTTTAAAATGTATATCTGCTGTCAGATAATTGATGCCCTGCTGTGCGAAAATGGGTATTTTATTGCTCTGGGGTCAGTTAACTACATGGAGGAATTATAGAGATTCTCAATAAACAGAGGAAACTTGGGATAGTCCTATAACTGTTTAACTAAGCGATTAAAGATAAATTCTGTGTGGAAATATTGATAAAAAATGTGAATTTACTGTGACCATTTATTCCACCCATATAAAATCGAAGTACTGAATGGTGAAAACATTGACTGAAATAAATGGGTTAATTTCATAACTTTTGCTTTAAATGACGTCTTCTCAGAAATTTCTTGGTCAATTTTTACCAAACTTCACATGGATGATCCTTAGAGCACTTTTTTTAAATTTTGTTAAATGTAGGTCAACCAAGGTGGCCATCATTACTATATATAAATTGTCAAAACCTTAAATAATCTGCTTCTCAAGAAAAACTAAACAGATTTTGACAGTTTTTGAGATGGTGCATTGTCAGTCTGAATCACAGGGGAGAAAATTAGTTTCCGAGTTACTCGTCCTATGTAATATTTGAATGGTGAAATTGATAAACTGTTGAACAGTTAACTGAATTTCTACTCGTCCTGCATCAATGAGCACTTTAATGTCATGGAGAGCGAATGAGTGGAAGTTTCATTCCCTGCGTCTGTTTGTTAACTTTTTCTTGTGGGCACTCTAGCTCCTCCATTGTTTGTCTGATCTTTACCAAACTTTCACAGTTAAGTTATAAGATCTCAGACCAGTCAGATTCAATTGCTAATGGCCCTTGAATTGTCGAAAATTGTATAATTTGACCTTGTTACCACAAAAGCACTTTAATTTTCCAACTGATCTTAACCAAACTTTCACAGAATAAGACCGTATAATAATCAATTCTCAGAAAGTTGTTGAAAAATGCATATCCGATAGTATTAAAGTGAGTTTTCTGCCCTTGAATCAATGAAGTTTTTTAAAATTGTGATTCTGGGGTCAAGTTTGGTCAAATTTACATAGGGAAAAACTTAAAAGTTCTTCTTCTCTGAAACCACAAGACATTGTAAGAGCTCTCATATGTTGATAAGAGTATGGTCCTCCATCAAGTTTTTCAGATAGTTTACATTAAAGTACAATGTCATATAACCACAGTATAAGTCAAACATTGGTTTTTCTTTGTTTATGTTCCAGATAAGCTTTCAGCACAATGCATGTTGTATGCATGAACTAATAGTTACATTATGTATTCACATTAACAAATATATGCTAATTCTTAAAAACAAGTTTTGGACAAAACATCAATGCAAAATGGTTGCTTTTAGTCATTGCTATAAAAATACTACGTATTTTGTCTTCCCTTTATATATACATCAATTCAAGTTTGCTGTCTGTCTTTTTAAATGGCATTAATGTGTGTAAAACAGCCGACAGAAAGGCCTTTTAGCTTGACTATTCAAAGAATAAGAGAGCTTATATACTTGCGTTGGCGTCCCACAACAAGGTTTGCGTGTAAGCTGTGTTAACAAGTCTATGTCTCTCACATTTTTTATCCTAGCACAACCAGATTTGGCCATGGGCTTCCTTATAGCATTATCTAAGGGCTGCATAAGTAATTTTGGTTCCTGTAACCAAAATTATGATAGCCCTTAAAATGTGTCCCATTTCACATCAAATTTTGAGTGTAAGCTGTGATTACAAGTCTATATTTCTTACATTTCCTATCCTAGCACAACCAAATTTGGCCATGAGCTTCCTTATTGCATTATTCTAAGTGCTGCTTAAGTCATTTTGGTTCCTGTAACCCCTGGGCTCCAATGGAACCCAAATTTTGCGTGTAAGCTGTGTTTACAGGTCTATATCTATTACATTTCTTGTCCAAGCTCAACTAAATTTGGGAATTGGTTTTCTTATTGTCTCGCCTTTTCGAGAAAAAAAAAGAGACATAGGTGTTGCTTTTCCGGCGGCGGCGTCAACATTCAAGTTTTGCATTTAGGTCATTTTCTCACAAACTGTATGCACTAGACCTTTCAAACTTTGCTTATAGTTGTATCATGGGTGTTACATCGCAACTTGACAAAGCAAATGTGGAAGTGACCTCGACCCTCCAAGCAAAGGGCAGATAACTTACTAATTTTTAGGTTCAAGTTTTGCATTTAGGTCATTTTCTCACAAACTGTATGCACTAGACCTTTCAAACTTTGCTTATAGTTGTATCATGGGTGGTACATCGCAACGTGACAAAGCAAATGTGGAAGTGACCTTGACCCTCCAAGCAAAGGGCAGATAACTTACTAATTTTTAGGTTCAAGTTTTGCGTTTAGGTCATTTTCTAACAAACTGTATGCATTAGACCTTTCAAACTTTGCTTATAGTTGTATCATGGGTGGTACATCGCAACGTGACAAAGCAAATGTGGAAGTGACCTTAACCCTTCAAGCAAGGGCAGATAACCTTATAATTTTTACCTTCAACTTTGGCGTTTAGGTCACTTTTTCACAAAATGTATGCACCAAGACCTTTCAAATTTTGCTTATAGTTGTATCTTGAGTGGTACATTGCAACGTGACAAAGCAAATGTGGATGTGACCTTCACCATCCAAGCAAAGGGCAGATAACTTTAATTGTTACATTTACATCACTTTCTCATGAACTAGAATTATGCACTAGATGTTTTAAACCTAATTTATAGCTTAATCTTTGGAAGAAAACATATTCTATTTTGACGTAGTTGTGTCTTCGTTAGTGCATCTTTTTTTTGGATGCCTGGATTTCATGTATGACCTTGACCTACTTTTTCGAGCTGATGGTTTTTAGCTCTACTGGCCAAAGGCCTTCATTTTTCATCCGATCTTTACCAAACTTTACCAGATTGTTAATATCAATGAAAGCTCACACAACCAGCCAGATCGGACCAATAACAGCAGAGTTATGGCCCTTGATTTAGTTAAAAATGCTGTTCTCAGCCTCGTTAATATGATAGGGCTTTCATTTTCATCTGATCTTTACCAAACTTTACCAGATGTTTTGCCCTTTTTTTTATTATTAGTAATTTTTTTTTTTTTTAATTATTTTGTTTTAATTATTACATTTTTATTTCATTTTTTTTTTTTTTAATTTTTTTTATAATCTTTTTTTTTTTTTTTTTAGTTTTCTTATTTCATTATTTTTTTTGTGTTAATGTTAGCTTTTAGCTGGAAGCATTGCTGTGCCTATTGCCTTTTTTTTTCCGGTTCATTGATTTTTAGCTCTACTGGCCAAGGGCCAGCAGAGCTTATGGGATGGTGTGTTGTCCGTCTTCCGTCGTCTGTCGTCGTCCGTCCGTCGTCCGTCGTTCGTTAACTTTTCTTCAAATGACTTCCTCTCAGAAACCGCTTGGCTAATTTTGACCAAACTTCACATGGATGATCCTTAGATGAATGCTTTTTAGATTTGTTAAAATTAGGTCAGCGCTACATCCAAGATGGCTGCCATTACCATATATGGTCGAAACCTTAAAAAATCTTCTACTCCAGAATCGCTGGACAGATTTCAACAGTTTTTCTTTTAAAATGATCGCCAACGCCTAGACTATCAAGATTGTTCAAATAAAGTCCCCAGGATCGAAAATGGCCATGCCCCGGGGGTCCAAAGTTTGTATATTGAGGTTTTGCATCTTTTTCATATAGACATATAGGAAACAACTTTAAAAAATCTTCTTCTCTGAATCCACAAGGCACAGAGCTCTCATGTATTACATGTAGCATCAGCTTATGGTCCTCTACTAAGTTTGTTCAAATGGTGACCCTGGGATCAAATTTGTCCCCGGCCCGGGGGTCACAGTTTTACATAGACTTATATAGGATTTTTTTAAAAAAATCTTCTTTTCAGAAACTACAACAGCCAGAGGTTTGATATTTTGCATTTACTATAAGCTTATGGTCCTTTACCAAGTTTGTTCAAATGGTGACCTTAGGGTCACATTTGGCCCCGCCCCAAGAGTCACATGTTTTACATAGACATGTATAGGGAATTCTCCAAACGACTTCTGCTCAGAAACCGCTTGGCTAATTTTGACCAAACTTCAAATGGATGATCCTTAGATGAATGCTTTTTAGATTTGTTAAAATTAGGTCAGCGCTACAAACAAGATGGCTGCCATTACCATGTATGGTCGAAACCTTAAAAAATCTTCTTCTCCAGAACCGCTGGACAGATTTCAACAGTTTTTCTTTTAAAATGATCGCCAACGCCTAGACTATCAAATTTATTCAAATAAAATCCCCGGGGTTAAAAATGGCCGTGCCTCGGGGGTCCAAAGTTTGTATATTGAGGTTTTGCATGTTTTTCATATAGACATATAGGAAAAAAGTTTAAAAAATCTTCTTCTCTGAAACCACATGGCACAGAGCTCTCATGTATTACATGTAGCATCAGCTTATGGTCCTCTACTAAGTTTGTTCAAATGGTGACGCTGGGGTCAAATTTGTCCCCGCCCCGGGGGTCACAGTTTTACATAGACTTATATAGGATTTTTTTTTTAAAAATCTTCTTCTCGGAAACTACAACAGCCAGAGGTTTGATATTTTGCATTTACTATAAGCTTATGGTCCTTTACCAAGTTTGTTTTAATGGTGACCCTCGGGTCACATTTGGCCCCGCCCCAAGGTTCACATGTTTTACATAGACATGTATAGGGAAAAACTTAAAAAAATTTCTTCTCTGAAACTGCAAGAGCCAGAGGTTTAATATTTTGCATTTGCTATAAGCTTGTGGTCCTCTACCAAGTTTGTTCAAATGGTGACCCAGGGGTCACATTTGGCCCCACCCCGGGGGTCACAGTTTTACATAGGCTTGTATAGGGAAAAACTGAACAATCTTCTTCTCTGGAACCACATGGCACAGAGCTCTCATCTATTACATGTAGCATCAGCTTATGGTCCTCTACTAAGTTTGTTCAAATGGTGACCCTGGGGTCAAATTTTGTCCCCGCCCCGAGGGTCACAGTTTATCATAGACTTATAGGATTTTTTTTTAAAAAATCTTCTTCTCGGAAACTACAAGAGCCAGAGGTTTGATATTTTACATTTATTATAAGTTTATGGTCTTTTACCAAGTTTGTTCAAATGGTGACCCTGGGGTCACATTTGGCCCCGCTCCAAGGGTCACATGTTTTACATAGACATGTATAGGGAAAAACTTAAAAAATATTCTTCTCTGAAACTGCAAGAGCCAGAGGTTTAATATTCTGCTGTTGCTATAAGCTAATGGCCCTTTACCAATTTTGTTCAAATGGTGACCTGGAGGTCACAGTTTTACTTAGGCTTGTATAGGCAAAAACTGAAAAAAATCTTCTTCTCTAGAACCACATGGCACAGTCTCGCTCTCATGTATTACATGTAGCATCAGCTTATGGTCCTCTACCAAGTTTGTTCAAATGGTGATCCTGGTGTCAAATTTGGACTCGCCCCGGGGGTAACATTTTTTTTTTTTTTTTTTATTTTTTTTTTTTTAATTTGATTTTTTTTTATTTTTTTTTCAGTTTCAATTTTTTTTTTTTTTTTTTTAATTGTTTTTAATTCATTTTTGATTTTTTTTAATTTTTATTTAATTATTTTTTTTTGTTGTTGATTGATTTGAATTTTTTTTTTTTTTTTTTTTTTTTTTTTCATTATCTTTTTAATAACTTACTTTAAAATTTCTTGTCGGCGCTACTCATCCTAAATGCCTTGTTGAATTTCGACGAAACTTGGCAGGAAGCATCAGTAAGATGTCTAGTTGTGCATATCACGCTTTTGTTCCAGTTCGCTGACGGAGTTATGGCCCTTTGCCATTTTTATTTTAAATTTCTTGTTGGTGCTATTCCTCTTAAACGGCTTGTTGAATATCTACGAAATTTGGCAGGAAGCCTTAGTATGATGTCTAGTTGTGCAAAGCGTGGTATATCAATGAAATCTTGGACAATTTCGAAAACCAGCTAGATCTTGTTAGTAATAACAGAGTTATGGCCCTTGATTTGTTGAAAAATGCTATATTGTATTTTCTTTTGTTAAATCTATAGGAGAAGAGAGCTATATCTAGCTTTCTCTATCTAAATCTATGAGCTGTTTTAGCCAGTAGAGCTTCCACAGGCCCTCTTGGGCCTCTTGTTGATGGAGTTACAGCCCCTTGACATTTTTTTTTAAAATTTCTTGATTATTATTATTATTTTTTTTGCTTTATTTTCTTATTTCATTATTTTTTTGTTTTAATTATTTTTTTGGTGTTAATGCCGTGTTAGCAGGAAGCATTGCTGTTGCATTTTTTTTCCGGTTCATTGATTTTTGATGGAGTAACAGCCTATTGACATTTTTTTTTAAATTTCTTGTCAACGCTACTCCTTCTAAACGCCTTGTTGGATTTCGACGAAACCTGGCAGGAAGCATCAGTAAGATGTCTAGTTATGCATATCACGCTTTTGTTCCAGTTTGCTTATTTATGTCGGAGTTATGGCACTTTGACATTTTTACTTTAAATTTCTTGTCAGCGCTACTCCTCCTAAACGGCTTGTTGGATTTTTACAAAATTTGGCAGGAAGCCTCAGTATGATGTCTAGTTGTGCAAAGCATGGTATATCATTGAACTTTTGGACAAGTTCGAAAACCAGCTATATCTAGTTAGTAACGACAGGTTATGGCCCTTGATTTGTTGAAAAATGCTATATTGTATTTTTGTATTTTCCTTTGTTAAATCTATAGTTACTTCATTTTTTATCTGATCTTTACCATATTTGTTTAGAATGTTAATATAAACCCTCCCCCACCCCCCAACACCTATTTTTATGAAATTTCATTCATAGAAGAAAGTGGGACAAATTAAAATATGCCCATGCCAGACTAGACACAGCAGACATATTGCCCATGATTTCCAGGTGAGTGATCTAAGGCCATCCTATCCCTGTTGTTTTTGCAATGTTTTAAAAAACACTACTGATGGGAATTTTATGTTGACAACCCTTGATATAAGAGCCGTTTTAGCCAGTAGAGCATCCACAGGCCCTCTTGGGCCTCTTGTTTTTAACAGAATGGCATTTTGTTTTTAAACAAATGCACTTAAATATCATCTCAGCAAACGGCAAACTCGATTGTTTTTAATTACTTTAAGCATCATTGACTTTTTTATTTTTAAGTCCAACCCCCGTTAGGCGAGACATGTGAATCCACGGATTTCTTGTAGTATGTTGTAAAGGGTTGTTATAAGTAATTTTGTTTTCTACAAATTTTGGGCTCCCATGGAACCCAAATTGTGATGACCCATAAAATGTGCAATAAAGGCAGATCAAGGTTTGCGTGTAAGCTGTCGTATATATCTATATCTCTTAAAATATTTTTCTTATGTCACCCAAATTTTGGTATGGGATTTCTTATAGCATTATTCATCTTATTCATACTTCACCCATATTGGGGCATGGGCTCCCTCCTCCCCTCTCTCCCCACCCCACCTCCAACTGGAAACTTTTTCTTTTTATTATGTTTGTCTTGTTTTTGGTCCCCCCCCCCCCCTAACACACACACACAACCTCCACCCACTCCACCCACTCCCCCTCCCCCACCCTACTCGAAACCTAATTAAAAAAAATAAATATATATATTATATATATAATTATATATATATTTTTTTTACATATTTCATTTTATTCATACTTCACCCGTATTGGGATCCCCCTCCCTCCTCCCAACCCCCCAACCCGATACCTGACTTTTTAACCTATTTCTGTGTTTGGTCAATTCTTACACATAATAGCTATGTTTCAACCCCCACATCCCCCCACTCGAAACCTGTTTTTTGTTTTTACATATGTCATTTTATTCATACGTATACCCATATTTGGACATGGGCTCCCTCCTCCACCCCTTCCTCAACCTCTCCCTCCCCCTCCCCTCCCCCTTAGCAGAAGCCAGCATCCGTAGAGATAATGGCCACTTCATACAGTGACAGAGATATTTCTCTAATTGCAAATATTTCTTTTACATTTGTTGAAAATTATATCAAAGATACCAAAAAGTCATCTGGTGATAAATCCATCAGCAAGGGATATACATATTATAGTAAAAGATATATTCAAGAAAACCATTCATTTTATTGTATACTTTCATATTGTCCCGTTTAGTTTGCATTGAGCTAAGCGTGCAATATTCTACGATATTGCACGCATTCATAGTGCACGGGAACTTTTGCTCGTGCTTGCTAAGAGCCGCGAAATAGAAATAAGGAACTACTTTCAAATAAAAATAACGGAATCCTTCCTATAGTGTCAACAAAAAAATACGTGTTTTTTTTCAACCTTTTATGGCAAAAATTGATAAAATAACTGAAATGGTCACTCACCCACTGTTTTTAACATTATCGAATGGTAAACAAGCTTTAGAAAATGGCTTGTTGTTTTTAATGACGTCATCCGACGTCGACGTCGTTTTCGCGCAAAATAATCATCCACACAAAATGAAACTGAATGGCAAGATAGGAATTCCATCAAAAGCTATAAAAATAACACAAATACAATGAAAAGTAATAGTCATACAATTAACATTGATCGAAAACAATATGAAAGTATACAATAAAAAGGTTATTGAATTTGTATGGCTAAATATTACTTGGAACTCGTTGTTTTGGCGCAGGACGACTCGCAAGCTCGTCGTCCTTTGCCAAAACAACTCGTTCCAAGTAATATTTAGCCATACAAATTCAATAACCTATAATACTGCATGGACACATTAATCCAGGTTACTAGTACAATTTAGTGGTGAGAATCAGGATTCATTTACAACCAATTTATCTTCATTCTGCAAGCACTTCTTTTATTAGGTCTGCAAGGCCAGTGCTATTACATAAAGCATTATTACTCATTCAGTTTAGAGGAAATGCTATTCAATGTTCTGTTGATAACGAATAACAAATAGTTCCATTCTTGGCCCTAAATTCCTGATTTTATCAATTACTTCCTGGGGAATATCTGCTGGTTGGTACAATCATACTGTGTTTCATGTAATAAACACAAAATAGATTGCAATGCCTATCACATCCATTTTAAATTATAACTTAATGGCATCAGTGTTTTTTCAGGGATACCATTTGGACTTTCAGGTTCAAGAGTATCAGGGAAATGTTTCAGATCAAAAGGAAAAACAAAAAGCCACATCAATTATCATTAAGCATATATATTTATTGTTTTTCAAATAAACAAAAAATCTAGATTTTAAAAACAAATTTAAAGCCAGACGATAATATACAAGTTAAATGACAATAACATTATCAGTTCTTGTATTGCGAATATCATAACAAATTTCATTTAGAATATCAAACTAGACATTTATCATGTTTATTATTATAAAAAAAAATCTTTCATTTTCAGATAAACATCCTTGTAAGAAAAGAAATGAGCTCTCATATCATTCGCAAATTGCTCATGTGTTATTAGATTGTCTGGAGCATGTGGAGATATTGCTGTATTATCATATCTAACATCAACAATTTCAGGACTTTTTAGCTCTACTGATCAGAGATCAGCAGAGCTTATGCCGTGGTGCGGCGTCTGTCGTCCGTCCGTCTGTCCGTCCGTCCGTCCGTCCGTCTGTCCGTCCGTCTGTCCGTCCGTCCGTTAACTTTTTTTTTGTAGCGACTACTCCTCTGAAACTACTGAATAGATTTTCATGAAACTTTACAGAAATGTTGCCCATGAAGTCTAGTTGATCCTAGCAAAAATTCATGTAGATGTGAAATCCAAGATGGCCGCCAAATCTAAAAATAGGTTTTTAAAAAACAAGTTTGTAGCGACTACTTCTTGAAAACTCTAAGGGATATTGCTATGGGACTTTTTCTAAAATGATCAGCATGACATGATGTTGGTCCTTGTCGAAAATCGTTTTGATTCGACGTTAAACATGGCTGCCAGCGGCCATCTTTGTTTACATAGAGTTATATAATGAAAACTTGTAGCGACTACTCCTCTGAAACTACTTGACGGATTTTCATGAAACTTCACAGGAATGTTGCTCTTGATGTCTTATTGATCCTAGCAAAATTTCAGGTTGGCCGGAAATTCAAGATGGCCGCCACGGCTAAAAATAGATTTTTAAAAAATAAGTTTGTAGCGACTACTTCTTGAAAAGTATAAGAGATATTGATATGGGACTTTTTCTAAAATTATCAGCATGACATGATGGTTATCCGAGTCGAACATTATTTTGATTCGACGTTAAACATGGCTGCCAGTGGCCATCTTTGTTTACATAGAGTTATATAATGAAAACTTGTAGCGACTACTCCTCTGAAATTACTTGACGGATTTTCATGAAACTTCACACGAATGTTGCTCTTGATGTCTAATTGATCCTTGCAAAATTTCAGGTCGGCCGGAAATTCAAGATGGCCGCCATGGCTAAAAATAGATTTTCAAAATACAAGTTTGTAGCGACTACTTCTTGAAAACTATAAGTGATATTGATATGGGACTTTTTCTAAAATGATCAGCATGACATGATGGTTATTCAAGTCGAACATTATTTTGATTCGACGTTAAACATGGCTGCCAGTGGTCATGTATGTTTACATAAGAGTTATATAATGATAACTTGTAGCGACTACTCCTCTGCAACTACTTGACGGATTTTCATGAAACTTCACACGAATGTTGCTCTTGATGTCTAATTGATCTTAGAAAAATTTCAGGTCGGTCGGAAATTCAAGATGGCCGCCATGGCTAAAAATAGATTTTTAAAAAATAAGTTTGTAGCGACTACTTCTTGAAAACTATAAGAGATATTGATATGGGACTTTTTCTAAAATGATCAGCATGACATGATGGTTATTCGAGTCGAACATTATTTTGATTCAATGTTAAACATGGCTGTCAGTGGCCATATTTGTTTACATAGAGTTATATAATGAAAACTTGTAGCGACTACTCCTCTGAAACTACTTGACGGATTTTCATGAAACTTCACAGGAATGTTGCTCTTAATGTCTAATTGATCCTAGCAAAATTTCAGGTCGGCCGGAAATTCAAGATGGCCACCACGGCTAAAAATAGATTTTCAAAAAACCAGTTTGTAGCGACTACTTCCTGAAATCAAAATCAATCAGTAGAGCTTCAAGGTCATTGACCTCTTGTTTAAAATGAGGTTTTAATGGTAAAAATGAAATCTATTAGCAAAGAACACTTCTCTAACCTTTTATTGTCATTAGCTTCATTCGCCAGCATATTTCTGTTTCCTTCCTTTGCACCAGCCCACAGGAAGATGGTTGGAACTGCATCTTTCTTTATGTTTTTTTTCCACAAAACCCCATGATCTGTAATCTTGCTTTTTAAATGTCTTAAACAGACAACAGTGGAGTTTGTAATCTGGAATAGTCAGTAGTAAAATAGTTTACTAAATGTTTGAAATTATTTTGGGGCACTACGGTAAATGCATGGACACACATTTGTCTACAGTTATGTGCCCTGAATAAATATTGAAATGTATGTTATGGTTTATGCCTGTTTTACTATTTCAGCATGTTTAAGTGAACTTTGTATTGAAGTTCAATAGATATATATATATTCATTACAAGTATTGCATAAAAAATGTGTTTTCCGTTATCCCTGCATGTTCAATATTATTAGCTCTACTGGCCAAAGGCCAGGCGAGCTTATGCGATCACTTTTAGACCGTCTGTCCGTCTGTCTGTTAGCAATTTCATAAAATCGACATCTCCTCTGAAACTGCTTGAAGGATTTTGATGAAACTTCATCACAATGTTATTTGGGAGGACCCCTCTCAGATTTGTGTTTTTCATGTCTGCCAGTCATCCAAAATGGCCACCATGGCTAAAACTAGGTCAAATTTATGGAAATTTCAAACAACATCTCCGACGAAACCACTTATTCCATTATTATGAAATACCATAAATATGTTGCTTGGGTTGGCCTCTATCAAGTTTGTGTTTTTCGTTATCGTCGAATAATCAAAATGGCCACCACGGCGACCCAAAGTTTACATAGAGTTATATAGGAAAAGGTTGAAAATGACATTTTCTCTGAAACTGCTCGAAGGATTTTGATGAAACTTAATCACCATGATATTTGGGATAGTCCCTCTCAGATTTTGTTTTTCGCAGCTGCCAGTCATCCAAGAGGGCCGCCATGTCTAAAACTAGGTCAAATTTAAGGAAATTTCAAACAACATGTCCTCTGAAAACACTTATTCCATTCTTTTGAAATATTATAAACATGTTCCTTTGGTTGGCCTCTATCAAGTTTGTGTTTTTCGTTATTGTCGAATAATCAAAATGGCCACCACGTCAATCCAAAGTTTACAAAGAGTTATATTGGAAAAGGCTAAAAATGACATCTTCTCTGAAACCTATTGAAGGATTTTGATGAAACTTAATCACAATGATCTTTGGGATAGTCCTCCTCAGATTTATGTTTTTCGCGGCCGTCAGTCATCCAAAATGGCCACCATGGCTAAAATTAGGTCAAATTTAAAGAGATTTCAAACAACATCTCCTCTGAAACGACTGAATCCATTCCATTGAAATATCATATACATGTTTCTTGGGTTGGCCTCTATCATATTTATGTTTTTTGTTATCATCGAATAATCAAAATGGCCACCACGACGACCCAAAGTTTACATAGAGTTATATAGGAAAAGGCTAAAATTTACATCTTCTCTAAAACCTCTTGAAGGATTTTGTTGAAACTTTATCACAATGATCTTTGGGAAAGTGCGCCTCAGATTTATGTTTTTCGTTATTGTCGAATAATCAAAATGGCCACCAGGTCAATCCAAAGTTTACATAGAGTTATATAGACATCTTCTCTAAAACCTCTTGAAGGATTTTGTTGAAACTTTATCACAATGATCTTTGGGAAAGTGCGCCTCAGATTTGTGTTTTTCGCAGCCACCAGTTGTCCAAGATGGCCACCATGGCTAAAACTAAGTCAAATTTAAGGAAATTTCAAACGACATCTCCGAAACCACTTAATCCATTCCAGTGAAATATTGCTTGGGTTGTCCTCTAACAAATTTGTGTTTTTCATTATCATCGAACAATCAAAATGGTTACCATGGTGACCCAAGGTTTACATAGAGTTATATAGGAAAAGGTTAAATATGAAATCTTCTCTGAAACCTTTTGAAGGATTTTGTTGAAACTTTATCACAATGGTTGGCATCTATTAAGTTTGTGTTTTTTGTTTCTTGCAATAATCAAAATGGCCACCGTGGCTACCCAAAGTTTATATAGGAAAAGGCTAAATATGACATCTTTACACAGTAGAGCGTCTACAGGCCCTCTTGGGCCTCTTGTTACAGTTTAATTTAATTTGTATATAGCGTTTTCTCCTGTATCTCTTCTGTTACAATAATAATCTCTTATAATTTTCACTATTCATTTCTTCTTTTGATCTTTGTCTTTTGGAATTCGATGAAAATGTAAATCTTGGTGATATCTGCCATCCCCATTACATCCTAGGACACAACAATGCTGATTACTCCTACCTAATCTACTGCCTGTTTCTACTGTAGTAGCCATTACTGCTGAGTGTTTTTGCCAATGTTGCCCCCCGCACCCCAGCTCACACCTCCCCAACGCCATTTTTAGCTCGACTGATCAGAGATCAGCAGAACTTATGCAGTGGTGCGGCGTCCGTTGTCTGTCTGTCCGTCCGTCTGTCCGTAAACATTTTTTTTATAGCGACTACTCCTCTGAAACTACTAAATAGATTTTCATGAAACTTTACAGAAATGTTGCCCATGAAGTCTAGTTGATCCTAGCAAAAGTCCCTGACTCACACTTTTTCTGAGGACCCATCATTCCAAAATATGTGCATCCCATGGGATGCATCATTTGAAATCTGAAAACTGAATTTAAGAAAATCTAAAATAGGTTAATCTACATGGTAACTTAATCTAAAGGAGAAAAATGAACATTTAAAATAAGGAAAATCAAAATCAATTGACCTAGCCTATATTCTAAGTCCTTTTAATTTCTGTTTTGATCTTTCGACAAACTGTTGTCAACACCGTCACGGAATCTATTCATTTTCATTGGGACTCATTGTTCGAATTTATGTGAGTTCTAGGGACTCATTCAGGCTGAATTCATAATGAAACACTGCAGTAGTAGGTTCATGTCTGTTGTGTTTACTGCATAAAAACATGTTCTTAGATAAAACCCTTACACTCAGGTGATGGCTTCTGGTGCACTTGTTCAAATTGCAAGTGGATTCTGTCATGACTCAGGTGATGGCCTCGAGGCCTCTGGCGCACTTGTTCAAATTGCAATTGGATTCTGTGATGACTCTGGTGATGACCTTCAAAGGCCTTTGGTGCGTTTGTTCAAATTGCAAGTGGGTACTGTCATAACTCTGGTGATGGCCTTGAGGTCGCTGGTGCACTTGTTCAAATTGCAAGTGGATTCTGTCATGACTGGTGATGGCCTTCAAAGCCCCTTGGTGCACTTGTTCAAATTGCAAGTGGATTCTGTCATGACTCAGCAATGGCCTTGAGGCCACTGATGCACTTGTTTAAATTGCAAGTGGATTCTGTCATGACTCTGGTGATGGCCTTGAGGCCTCTGGTGCACTTGTTTAAATTGCAAGTGGATTCTGTCATGACTCTGGTGATGGCCTTGAGGCCTCTGGTTCACTTGTTTAAATTGCAAGTGGATTCTGTCATGACTCAGGTGATGGCCTTGAGGCCTTTGGTGCACTTGGTTCAAATTGCAACTGGATTCTGTCTCATGACAAATGTATTACCTGAAAGTATCATTTCAGCCAATGCACATAATGATTTTTAGCAAGTAACTGTATTGATCATCTGTTACAGCATCTTTAAACTGATATTTTTTACTGACAATATCTTTGCAGACAACACCCTCTCCTTGAATAAAACTAACGCATCTTTATTGTGGTCTGTGTTACAGTGTTGTCATCAATGCCTTCTACATTATCAAGTGTTTGTTTACCTAAACAAGTCTCATTCATCCAGTCTGTGGTTTCTAAGACATTCTTTTAGATCTTTCAGATGTCTCTTTGAAATAGTTCAGTGGGTCGAAAAGTGATTCATATTTGCTAGATTGGCATAAAGTACAGAAACCCTAATCAGTCATCCTAATTCTTGTTTGTGCATTTCAGCATCTTTTCAGGAATCAACAGCTTCAAACTTGCATGATATAGTTTAATATAATGTTCAATGGTCCAGTGAGGTTTTGATCAGCTAAATGAATACACCCAAATGAATGTTGTAAGATATTTACAGTTTTTATAATGTGTTAAAGTTACGAGTTTTTCCTAAATTCTGTCAAACATTTTGTTTAAAAAGAGTATATAAGCTAAGAGATTTGAGAATTCTGTCCCATTTTATTGGCTCTGCTGATCACAGTCCATCTGTCAGTATTTATTAGCGACTTACTCCTCCCAATCTGCTTAATGGATTTTTATGAAACTTCCCAGGAAGGGGCCCCGTGTGGTTCCCGGGGCCCCGTTTGGTCACGGGGCAAAGAATAGGGCCACTGCAGATCCCTTTGGAGGGGTAGGCAGAGGGGTAGAATCCCCCCCAAATTGATGTTCAATTCATCATTTTTTGTTCATGTTCATTAAAGGTCTTCATCATGATCCCTGCATTGTTTCAGGTGCTATCTCGCTTGCATCAAAAGAGCAGTGGCAGAAAAACAATAAACGTGGCTCCAGCTTAAATGGAATTTCTACGACAGAACTTGCAGCAACTCTGCAGTTCAGGGTGAGAAGGTTCTAGGCCCATTTTCCATATTTTAACTTGATGTACATGGAAGATGAGCCTGGCATGTTCATGCTTGTTAGGCACCATATAACCTTTTCATGTGTTGGTGCGCCTTAACACCCAATTCAATTCAATTCCCAGGAAGGTTAATCTCGATGTCTAGTTGGTAAAAATCAGGTTGACCTAAAAGCATTAGCTTATTGTCTTCTATCAAAATTTGTTCAGTGTTGACCCTAGGGTTAAATTTGGGCCCACCGCAGGGGTAATTTTTTACATTGAGTTCTATAGGAAAATCTTCTGAAACTACAGGAGCTAGAGTTCTAATATTTAGCATGTACATGTAGCATCTACCAAGTTTGTTCAAATTTTGCTGACACAGCTGTCACAGTTTAATTACATGATATGTTCAAGATATAGACTTTAAATGCTAGACTTTAAAGGCATTTGCTGTAGTTTTCCATGCGCAGCTTTTTTGATCGACTTCTTTTCTAAAACTATTGGATGGATTTTCCTACAAATTTACAGGAATGTTGCTTTTGATGTCTAGTTGTATTTTTTGTCTTTTTTTTTTATTTTTATTTTTTTTATTGTCTTTATTTAAATAAAGGCCTATTAGTAGATACATAAAATAGAAAAAATATAGCATTTTGTAAAAGTTCCAACAAAATTAAAAAAAATTAAGCATAATGGTATGGTTCCAAAACCAATATTAAATCTCAAAATGCATGGTGACCTATACATTTAATTGAATATGTTGTCTAAATATATGTTCAAATAAGTGCCTAGGAAGTTTGAACAAATTCTGTTATTAGGAACATAACAAAAAAGGAAAATATACCATTTCTATATAATTTCATACAAAACTTGGCCTTTTAGCATAGGGGTAGGGTTTCAAATTCTTTTTCTAAACAAGCATGGGGACCTATCATTTTTATTGTACATTTTGTTTTTATATATGTTAAACTATGTGCTTAGAAAGTTTAAAAAAATTCTGTTATTGGGAACATACAAAAAAAAAAGAAATTGTATCATTATGAGCTAATTTGTGCATAAATTGTGGTAATGGTCTCAACAGATTTTGTAAAAAAATATAGGTTTTAAATAAAGATGAGCTTTAAATGTTATTGTTATTAAATGTTCTTTACTTAATACAATTTTAGCAGAATTGTGACCAATGAATAAATGATTAGACTTCAAAAATATCTTATTTAGCTATTTCATGGACTTGTTCAACTTTTTGGACAGATTGACATGACGGTGGCATTACAAATTATTTTTTAAAATTTTAACGAGCATGGTGACCTACCAATATTTTTTCCTTTTCTGTCTATATATATAACAGACTTACTGTACAAAAAGTTTAAAGAAAATCTGTTATGCAGAAAAAACTATAGAAAATGTCTTTAAATGGTACTAGCTCATGAACATGAGTGAGTCGTGGTTGAAATAGTTTCAGTTCGACAAACCTCAATAAAGTCGGTTTGTAAGCCAGAAATCAATTTTATAAAAAATCTTGTTTTATCTAGCCTTTATACAGATATATAACATTGACAAATACAGCTTTTAAATATACTCAAGGTCAGTGAAAACTCACCACAAAACAAATCCTTTTAAAAGTTAGAATTTTTAGGAATTTTGGACAAAACATGATATAATCCATATAACTAGTCGACATTTAACTTTTGTTTACGTGCATATCGGATTTTACTAAAACAAACTCTAGTTTTATTTTGATCCAGCATTCAAAATGGCCACCAGCGGCCATCTTTGTTTACATATACGTAAATGAGCAAATCTTGTTATTGCTTTTTCTGGTAAAATTTTGTTTGTTGGATCTTCATCACACTTCACAGAAACATTGCTAGTGATCCTCGAGTTTATTTTTTATTTTTGTGTACTCGTGATGTCTGAGTGATCGAGGTTTGAGGTTATCAAATCCAGCCATATTTATAAAGTAGAGTGCTGAGACATCAGTTGCTGACCTATTGTTGGAAAATATGCTGCTTATAGTCATTGGTTGCGGGGTTTAAAGGATCCCTTTTTCAGTATTTAGTTATAGAATTCATTACTTGTTATTATTTTTCCTTTATTCCAATTTATAATACAATATCTGTACCAGACTTAAAGCAAAAATGTAAATCGATTTGAATTTCCCAAAAAGTTACATTTTCAGTAATTGACACTATATTATTGAATAAAAAGAATTGCTCCAGACTTAGATTTACATAAGTAAAATGTTATAAGGTCTATAAGAACCATTGCTGTCTATTAAGAAATGAACTAGAAATGTATGAGACCATTGAAATGGTCCATTATCTTCAGCAGTAACATTGAATCAAGATTAAGACCCATCAGAGACCGAATAAATCTCTGCATCCATTTGAATTTGAATTGTTATCATCATTTTCCCGCACAATTTAGGCTATGTATGATGGTCGATTTTAAGTGTTGGGGTCAGATCACTCACTTATTCCTGCATAGAACCAGTACTGTATACCTGCCATCAGTCTTAACATTCGACGCTTTCTCACAAGTTGAGCTTCCGGTGGGATTCGAACCAGCAGCGGTGAGGCGAGAAGTCTTTAGACACTCCAGAGTAGGAAAATGTCATGCATCAATAATCTGTTGTCAAGCCTGAAGATAGCAGTGTGAATGATAGTATCTGTCCGGAAGTTATGATTTTATTAGCTATTTTATACATGATGAAGAATTGTTTCACACTTTTGTAGTCATCCTATAAAATTAATGATACGAAACATTCCAAGACTTTGAGCTTTAATTGTTTATTAGGCCTTTTTTTTTTAATAACTTGGTTTACGGATCCGCTGAGTCTAATTTTCCCGTTTTGGATAAAAAAAAAATTGTACTTTACCCTTTTTTTTTTTTTTTTCCACAATCGTGTCAAGGACATGCTCGGGTATCTAAAGTATGCTATTTTAAACATGGATTTGGATAGGGATCTACGAAAAGTGATGTTCGATTTTTGATTCTCTCTCCCTTTTTGACTTAAAACGTCAACATTTTGCTTGTTATTTTTTCTCTCAATTTTCCCCTGAGTATTTTTATTTTTATTTCGACCTCCCGACGTAATTTTTTCAGAAAAAATCCGTAAACCAAGTTATTAAAAAAAAATATCGACAGACACTTAGGGATCACTTTGTCCATCGTTCTGTTGTCTGTTGTCCATCGTCCGTCACACTTTATCCTGCAACCTAACCTTGGCCATAACTTGAAAAGTATTTGACCTATATTCATGAAACATTCCCACACTTCTTCATCTTACCTCAAAAAATAGCATCTCCGTGGCCAAATGGTTAATGACATTGCGTTTTAAACCTTCGCCTCTCACTGCTGCTAGTTCGAATCCCACTGGGAACTTGACTTGTAAGTGAAGAAGTTTTGATTCTTATGGATGGCGGGAGGTGTACAGTACTGGTTCTACCTAGGAAAAATGAGTGGTCTGCCTCCATCACAAAAAAATGACCGTCATATATAACCTTACATGTGTTGAAAATGTCGTAAAACACCATACAAACAAAACAAACAAACAGCCAAAAAATTTACCGTCATTTATAACCTTACATGTGTTGAAAATAACGTAAAACACCATACAAACAAAGAAAACCTCAAGAAATGTCATCACACGTCAAATAACTCTTAGTTTCATTTTGGCAGAGTTATGCCTCTTTTCAAAAAACTTTAACCTTCAACCTAGTGGCTCAAAACTTGGCAAATTATTGACCTATGTATATTTATACAGTTCTTCTCTATCAATTATTCAATGCTGTTGATATGTTGTTACGAGTAAAATGTAACAAGAAAGGAACAAAACCAGCCCCACCAAATTATAATTAACAAATTCATTTACATAAAATATTCACTTGCAGAATGCACAAATCCAGTTTTTCATTAATATCCAATTTTTGAATTAAGTCCAAATAAATATCCAATGTTCCTTTAATTCAGATTTGCAAGAAATCCAAAACATTAAATGTCTGTTTAATCCAAAACAGTTAGTATCTCTTTAATCCAAAACAGTAAATGTCCTTTTAGTCTAAATTAATTTCCAATATTTCCAGATTGGTATATTGATTACTTACGACAACATTACCATTGCTTTACTCAACTTGCATAAGTCCACGAGTGGAAAAAATTCCCTTCCCGGGACTGCGGCCCGATAAGGGAGCCGCTAATAGGTTAACCCTATACCTCCGAAATCAGAACGAGGCTCACTTCCTCTTATTCCATTGCGCTGATTTCGAAAGGATCAGGTAATTTCGAGTGGCTCAATTTTGCGTTTCTTCCACGGGTTTTGTGTTTTGTTGACTTTATTTTGGTATTTCTTTATCGTTATACACCTTTTCTACATTTACAGTTCGTGCGTCTAGCACTCGCTGTCGTCCTTTTTCTATTTTAGTGACCAAGCCACCGCTGGGTGGGGAGTCCTGCTCGAAGGGGGAAATGAGTACCCCTTACGCCCAGGATAAACCCCAACCCAGACGGAAGCTGCCTGGTTCCCCTTTCAACCCTTGTACCAGTTAGCTGGCCGGTAATGGGGGGGATCACGGTGGTGGCAGAGACTCTCCCTAAAGAAGAGAAAAGAGATACCTGGTTCCCCTTTCAACCCTTGTTCCAGTTAGCTGGCCGGTAATGGGGGGGACCACAGTGTTGGCAGAGACTCTCCCTAAAGGGTTTGCGGAAGGTCCTCAGAACAGCTCCGATCGGACTCATCTAGGTCACCTTCCCGACAGTCCAGGCACAGGGGTAACTGTGATTATTCAGGTAATACTTCTTACTCTTAGTCATGTGTGTGCGTGTTGTTCTGAGGTTAAAGTCCCTCCACCAACAAACACGACAGGGTACCTTCTGTTATTATATTTTCTTACGTGTTGTATAATCGCAGATTCAATAGAATAGAATATTTTATTTTAATATTCATAACAATGTGAACATGACAAGGAACAAACAGTAAATCAAATCATATGATAGCAATTTAGATAACATATGGATTATAAAATGTGTTCGGGACACTTTCTTGTTCTGACAGTGTTGTTATTGGGATAATTTTTTCTCTTCGGTATGATAACCGCATTCCAAGAGTGAAGTCATTTTATTTATAAACACTTCTTTAGCATTGTCTGCCTTTGTTATCGATTTTAGATCCTTATTGAATGCTTTTGTATCTTTAGGATCTATGTGTTTACTAATAATCCTTACAGAGTATTTAAATTTAAAGTATATTCCTCTCGTGGTCTTGCTTATACCCACTACGGAGGAATCCGATACTTGTCTTTAACAAAATATTCTTAGTGAATGACTTTGTTCTTTTCTGTCCTTATGGACTTAACTATTGAACTAGTTTGCAGGTAACCTCGTTAGAAGTCAGTACCTACTCTCGAGGTCTGTCACAAGAATTGAACTATCTAGGATGATTTTAGTTACTACGGTTTCTCCGCCATGATCTGTGGATTATGGACAAGTAACTCTGCAACCATTTCCTGCCCTGGTTACGGTTTAATAGATGATGACTGCAGGTCCGTTGTTTATGTTCATGCTCAACATACTTGCAGGTATATAAGCATTTATTTTATTTAGCGGCAGTAATATTTATATCCAAGGGTGTCATTAAGAGGTAGGGGGTATTTCCCCCTGCTACTTAGACTCGTCTACCCTTATATAATAGAGGCCTGTAAAGGGCCTCTTCCCAACAGAAAATTGGACTGTTTTTTCCCAACTGTGGCAGAAATATTTCCCAATCGGAAAACAACAGTCTCTCAGAACTTGAGAAAAAGCATGAATTCTGCAGTGTGTTTTTGGCTGCTAAGTAAATTCCAACTTGGAAAAGTTAATAATTATGGTAAATAATGGATGACAATATAAATAAAGTATATTAATGTCATATTTACTTAATTTATGAAACCTTGTATTTTTCCCAAAATGAGAAACAAGCGCTTTCTTAAAAGCCCTGCCCGGTTGATATGAATACTTTTACTAATATTGTATACAGTATCTATCAAATACCCCACTACTTTGCTCTGTGGGCCGCTTATTTGTAAGTTAATGATATCAAATTATCACCACCTTTGTTGATGTAGGGTTATTTTACAATAGCTTTTATTATTTACAGTGGCACATACTTTCGCCCTGTAGCGAGGAGTCCCTAGTTCGTGCCCCATACGAGCCACAAGACAACTGGCTTTTTGTTTTTATTGTGGATTTTATGATAAACCTTATATTTCATGGTTGTGTTTCACTTGTGAAATATCGACAATTACGTAATGCCGCTTTTGACGTTATTGTCTCCAGTTCTTGCAGCTAGGATCACTGTCTAGATTCCTTACCCTACCCACTCCTCCATACAGTCATACAGTTAATGGGCTGTAGTGCCAGGGTTCATTCTCCATTACCCTAAGGGTACTGATGATAGTTCGCGTAGTTTGTTCATTCTCCTCCCTTTTTAGTCTTGCTAGAACCAGGATACAGTATCCTAGTGTTTCTGCCAGTTTAGAGTAGGTCTACAGCGTTTCATTTGCTACGCATCCCGAGTCCCCGACTCACACTTTTTTCTGTGGACCCATCATTTCAAAAATGTGCATCCCATGGCATGCATCAATTGAAATCTGAAAACTAATTTAAGAAAATTCTACACGGTAACTCAATCTAAAGAAAAAGAATGAACAATTAAAATAAGGCAAATCAAGATCACTTGGCCTAGCCTATATTCTAGTACTTTTAATTCTGTTTTGAATCTTTCGACAAACTGTTGTCAACACCATCACAGAACCAATTTTCATTGGGACTCATTGTTCTGATCTATGTGAGTTCTAGGTACTAATTCAGGCTGAATTCGTAATGAAACACTGGTTATATAAATTATATTTAACGAAATTTGATTTGAAAAAATCTTTCGACCCATTGTTTTTAGTTTGGACCCATTGTTTCAAAATATGTGAGTCCCAGGGACTTATTAAAGCAGATTTCAAAATGAATCACTGGTTTTATCAGTAGGATTATGTTCCTAACGTCTTGGTAGGCTATACTGTTTTTTAGGCCCGGCTTCTAATCCGTAAATTAATTATGCCTTAGGAACCGGACTTCTCCTCGTTGAAGTCTTACCCTCAGGCGGTTTTGAAATAAATGTGGCGCATCTCTTTATTTATTGTTTCTATATATGCCACATTCGTACGGAGACACAGTTCTTTTCGGCTAGATCTACATGCTAGGTTAAAGTCTCGTTGGCCTTTTACTTTAACAAAAGTGGAGGTGGGTGCGGGTGCACAACCACATTCAAGGTGACATTCTGCCGTGATCAGAACAAAAGTGGGGGGGGGGGGGGGGGGGGGGGTCGCGTGCATGTGCACAGCCACATTCAAGGTGACTTTCTGCCTTGGTCTAGGGGTTTAGTAGAGCTACCCTTAATGCATTTTTAAGGGTCTCTCAGGTTGGCTTTGGTAACCCTAAAGTTGTTCCTTAAGGGCCACATTTAAGATTTGTTCACTAACTTAATGTGTTATCCTTAATAAATAAATTCGATTATTTTAATTTTAATAGGGTTCCCTTGTCTCAGCACTTCTGTCCATCTTGGTGTCTTCACCACTGCGTTAACCCCTAAGTGAGGTTAACAGGGTTACATTCTACATCTGCCACTATCCTCCATTCCGAATCAGTATGCAACCTCACGTTTGTCTGTTCTAACTACATCTCAGACTATTTTTCGGTAATAGTTCACATAAGTGTACCTCCAGGAGGCCCTTCACTGGGTTACTCTGAGGGCACGGAGGTTTAGCTGGGCAGAATAGTGTAGCGCAGTTCTTATTACACTTCCATCTTAGTCGATTCACTCTAATGCTACTAGAGGGATCTCTTTTTACCTTTTTCTAGAGAGATTCCAGTAACAAACGGACTGATTTTTGTCTGGGTATATACCCTTTTCAATTCCAATAAGACTGCACAAGTCAGAGCATTTATTTGACTTAAAATTCACAAATTATTTGTTACGTTCTATCGTAAATATTGTTTTCACTAGATCCAGTCAGTCATTAGGTTGTGCTCCTCTACCAGTTAGCTGACTTGGCCTTGCCTAAGTCTATAACGGTAGGCATAATAATCGATTGCAGTTTTATTGATATTTTGCTTATCTTGGTTGGTAAGCACTTCATATCACAATGTTCAAAATGTGTTTACACCTCAGTTATGAAGCTGTTATTGTAAGTTTTTGAATCAAGTGGTCGATACTTATTTAGATGATCTAGTAATACTAGCAATTTTCTGTTCCATAGATTTGCTTGAAATTGTCAATTATGACTTTAGATGGTGGTGGACTTATTGTCCTTGACCGAATTGAAGGACTTATGAGGGTACCATATTCACCTTGTAACGTTCATCTGCCCATCTCAGAAGTTAGAGGCTCCTCCTACTGGCTCTATCACCAGTCAGTTACGGGGGACTGAAGAATCTATTGCTTTTGCTGCAGACGGGTCTTCAGTTACCTTACATTCTTACCAGGTTTTGGCTAAGAACCAGCGACCTTCAGTTCATAGCTTACCACTGGTAATTCCGGCTCTACCCCCCTCAGGTGCTACCAATTCTTTTAGCCTCTGTCCGGTAACGGCTCTAAGAATCTACCTGGAGCACTCAGGGTTTTGGCGGCGGGGCAGAAAGAGACTTTTTCTGCACGCTACTAAAGAAATTTCTTTGGCTTCCATTTCTAGGTGGATTGGGGAAACCATTAAAGTGGCCTATAATGTGCAAAAGACCGATCTACCAAGGTCAAACCCTACAGCGCATGAAGTCAAGAGCTTGTCTTCATCCTTAGCGGGGTCTAATTCAATTCTCTTAGAACGCATTCTTAAAGCATGCTGCTGGAATTCGGACAACCCCTTTGTTAGATTCTACCTAAGGGATTGTTCCCAGCTCAATAAACGAATTGGCTGCTCTGGGTCCTTTGGTTGCTGCCCAGTTCGTCATCGGAGCTTCGCTACCCGACCAGTTAGATGACTAGGTTGTCTGCAGTCACTAACTTTCGGGATTTCGAACCAAACTTTATTACATATGCATGTTTTTTCATGTACCAGCCTTACCGATGGTTACTGTTATAGCTGGTTAAAATGTTTCCCATATGCATGGTTTATTTTACCCATTTGCACACAGTCAAATGTTACTTTGTGTTTATAGTTTATTGCCTATACAGTTAATTATATGAAACTTAAACTGTTTATGTAAGTATCTAATTGGGATTTATTGATACTGGTTCTCTATTAACAATCAGTTTAATACAAACATATTCTTCTGATAGATATGCTTGATATTGTCGATTATTCAATGGTGCTGGGCTTAATTGCCCTTGACCTTCTTGACAGACGGACGGTTTACTGTACCATATTTGACAATTTACACCTTTGAATTAGCTACGGGCGTAGTAGAGGTTCCTTCTACATGTACTTGTGAATAGGACTGCACGTGCCACATTCACCATGTTATTTTCACCTCTTCTGGAGATGTCATGGAGTCTCCTTCAATTTGTGTATTGTGAACCAAGCAGGACCCCTATATATGGGTGAGTGTCAGTTAGTTGTTTCTGCAGTTTCTAATCTGCTCTAATTCTTGCGATTATAGCAGGTTTGATCATTCCCCTTTGCTTGTTAGTTTCAGTTTGTTCAAATTCCCTTGATACATTCTACCTATCATAACAGGCTACTTATTTCCACCCCATGTTAATTTTGTTAAAGTCGCAATGGTAATGTTGTCGTAAGTAATCAATATACCAATATGCTAAATTTGGTTCAATTTTAGTATTGGTTTATTATACTTACGACAACATTAATCCCACCCCTCCTTAATTAGAATTTGCGGAATAAGAGGAAGTGAGCCTCGTTCTGATTTCGGAGGTATAGGGTTAACCTATTAGCGGCTCCCTTATCGGGCCGCAGTCCCGGGAAGGGAATTTTTTCCACTCGTGGACTTATGCAAGTTGAGTAAAGCAATGGTAATGTTGTCGTAAGTATAATAAACCAATACTAAAATTGAACCAAATTTAGCATTTTAGTCCACTGTTATATTATCAGGGGCGTAGCTTGGCCTTTTTGACGGCATAGGCCTGCAGTTAAAAGTTATTATGTTAGAATGCATTAGGTGCGTGCTGACGTATATTTTAGACTTTAAGAAGGGCAAAGATAACTGAACAAATAAATATGAAAATAATATTTTCTGGTTACTACGCTGCCTATACTGCCCCCCCTCCACCCCTCCCCACCCACTCACCCCCATCCCGATTTTTATTGCATTTTTTGAATTTTGAATCTTTCTATTTCTGAAAATTAGGCGTAGGCCCGGGCCTACAGGGCCTATGCAGAGCTACGCCATTGATTGTGAATGAGCACAATAATAAGTAAATCCTCCCACAAATATATTTTATAAAAGCATCCAAATCTAAATTAACTTTAATAATGAATATTAAAACACTGATCCAAACAGAACTCCCAGAGTTTGTTTCTATACTGTCAATGAAGGCTTAATTCCCCACTAAAACCGTCCAATAAGAATAGTCCAAATTAAATGAGTTTGCATAAAATAGTCCAGTGAAAAAAGTCCATCATCGTAAATGAATTTGCATAAATAATTTTCATACCAGATAAACATGCTTACATCTGTACTATTTTTAACTTTCTTCAAGGTCAAACAATAGTAAACACACAACAATGCATGTACACTCTGAAATACATGAAACAATACATGTGAACGTTTAGATATACAGGTAACAATGCCCAATAACTCTGACTTTCATTTCAGCAGAGTAATTAAATTGCTCCTTTTCAAAAACCTTTAACCTGCAACCTAATCTAGCTCATAAATTGGTCGAATATTGACCTATGGTCATGAAACTTTATACAGTTCCTCCTTTTCAAAAAAAATCTGCTCCATAATTCATGGAGGATTGCACTGCCTGTCTTCATGAGTTATAGTTTGATTTTACTTGCTCAAGTAAGAACGAGGCAGGCTACGCAATTTAACTGTTCCTAAGAAGACTCTTGGTGTCGGACCAGTATTGTTTTGATTCCGGGGTCATATATAGCCTTCGAAAGTAGCGCTTGAAAAAAATAATCCCAGCATGGAGCAAGGCATAAAAAGGCAATTCATGGCTGGATTACATTGTGTTTTGGCATGGAAATGAAGAACAATTTTATTTCTAATGAAAACTGGTAAAATACATTCAGCTGGGCCACTTTTCTTGTGAATTGTATCCCTGCTTTAAAGGTCATGCAGATGTCAACGCAATCATGCGATTTTCTGACCGGATTTTATTTTGGCGAATAACAAAAAAACAAGATTATTGACCAAAGTCTGGATGTTTATCGTTATGTTTAATGACAGAAATGCATATCATTGGTTTCAGAATATATAATGTTGTTTGTCTGGTGACAGCTCTTGTAAAATGAGTATTTTCCCTATTTGTTCAATGAGCCAAATTAATACCGGTCCGAGCTAGCTTACAAATGCTAGATGAAACTCATCTGTTGATCATCAAGAGGGAGGAGACCCATAATTTAAAACATCGCTGTACTGTCCAAAGGCCAATAAGAGGAGCTTATGTGCATTGTCTTTTCTTCTCCGTCGCTGTCGTCACCGAGTTAAATCAGTGCTTGCTCCAAACGTATTGCTCATAATATTGAAAAATAATTGAATTTCAGCTTATTTAGTAAATTTGTTTCGATTTTTACCAAATTCCATATGAAGGATTATTTTAACGATTTCTTGTACGAGTTTGACAGTGATTAAAATCCCTTCATGCATTACACAGTTAATTACCCTGATCGATCATGTCTAAATCTGTTGAAAATGACAACTTTAGTAAATTGCATTGAATTTTTTATCAAATTTGATTTGAAGTTTCAATTCAATAAAATCTTGGACAGATTCGACAGTGAGCAAAATCAGTGCATGCATTGCGGAGTAATTGTTTTAAACTTGATTTCCAACAATTATTGGAATTTGTGTTTTTCTTCGTAAATATTGGAATTTGTGTTTTTCTTCGTAAATATTTATAAGTTTTAAATGGGATTTTAATATAAAAAAAAAGGTTTTGCGTTGTACCTAATCTGACAGTTAAGTTTCTCCAGGAAACAGTAATTCTTTTGACCTCTCTTAGGGAAATCGGGATACTGTTTTTGCCGTTTGCTGATGGTATTTAAATTCGAATTATGCTCATGCTAGGTTACTGTGAACAGTTTGATCGATATTTCTTTATTTGTAGAAAAACATGCAAAATGTCTTTCCATCTAAAAAAAAAAGATAGTTTCATTAGTTTTGTGACTGGAATCAACTATTTTCAATCAGTGAAAAACAAAAATAAGCTTAATTAGATTCTATTTCCATTAAATTGTATAAATAATTTCCCAAACATGACACAAACAGAAATACGGTATTAATAATAGAAGGGATTGTTTCCAGAGTTTGTATTTGAGTCTGAAAACAGTTACCAAAGAGACGGATTAACTTTATGTAGAAACGATAAGCAGAATTTCAGAAGGAAACAGAACTGTCTGTGATAGTTAGTAATATCTTTTGTACTCCAGAAGGAAAATAAAATGTTAATATAAAAATATAGTATTTTTTTCTTTTTATACACAAACTTTTTCCGGACTAGTTCTACTCAACTCCTGGCCGGATTTCAACAAAACTTTGAAGCGATAATCAATACCAAACCTAGTTATGCATGTCTTTGCCGTGTTCTGGTTGAATGATTTTTGGCACAGTTGAATGATTTTTGGCAGAGTTATGGCCCTTTAAAGGTTTTAGTACACAGACTTAGTCCGGCCTAATTCTCCTTAACTCCTTGCCGGATTTCAACGAATCTTTGCAGAGATGATAAGTCCCAAGCCTATAGTTATGCATATTGTCACCGTGTTCTGGCTGAATGATTTTTGGCGGAGTTATGGCCCTATTGATTGTTCCCAAACTTAATATACACGTAACAGCTGCTGCCCTTATGTCTCATCATTGACTGCCTAGTTTATTTTAGAATTATGGCCCTTTGTTCGACTTAGAATATTGTATAATGACCTGTTAATACGTTTTTTCTCAAACTTTTCCGGACTATTTCTCCTGAACCTCTGGCCAGATTTCAACGAAACTTTGCAGGGATGATCAGTACTAAATCTAGTTGCGCATATCATCGCCGTGTTATGGTTGAGTGATTTTTAGCAGAGTTATGGCCCTTTAAAGGTTTTAATACACAAACTATGTCCGGACTAGTTCTCCTTAACCCCTGGCCGGATTTCAGCGAAACTTTGTAGGGATGATCAGTACCAAGCCTAGTTATGCATATTGTCGACGTGTTTGACTTAGAATTGTCCACTTTAATATTGTATAATGACCTATTAATACATTTTTTCTCAAGCTTTTCCGAATTGATTGTTCCCAAATTCCATGTGCACATAACAACTGATGACATTATGTCCCTCTACATTCACCCATCACTGTTTGCCTAATTTATTACAGAATTATGGCCCTTTGTTTGACTTTAATATTGTATAATGACCTGTTAACACATTGTTTCTCAAACTTTTTCGAATTGATTGTTTCCAAGCTTTATGTACACGTAACAACTGCATGATTACGTTATGTCCTTCTATAACACACATTGTTTGATGCCTAATTTATTACAGAATCACGGCCCTTTATTTGACTTAAGAGTTTTTCACTCCATAATGAACTTCATGTGGCTTTCACTTTAACATTTTTCATGATTGTTATTCCCCGTGTGGTTGCCGGGGTAGAATACAACCACTGCAAACACACCGTCACATGCAGAGGGGTAGGACCCCCCCATTCATATTCATTTTGTCATTTTTTGTTCATGCTCATTAAAGGTCTTCATCTTGACCCCTGCATTGTTTCAGGTGCCATCTCGCTCACATCACTAAGAGCAGTGGCAGAAAAACAATAACGTGGCTCCAGCGTAAATGGAGTTTCTACGATAGAATTTGCAGCAACTCTGCAGTTCAGGGTGAGAAGGTTCTAGGCCCATTTTCCATATTTTATCTCGATGTACATGGAAGATGAGCCTGGCATGTTCTTGCCTTTTAGGCGCCATATAACCTTTTCATGTGTTGATGCGCCTTAAAACCCCAATTCAATTCATGATTGTTATTACACCTAACATACAGTTCACACATGATGATATGATGTGTCTCTGCATTAATGGTTTTTCGATTATGCAATTATCTTTTTACAGAATTATGGATCGTTGTTTTAATTAGAATTTCTTTCACATTAAGAAAATAACAGATATTTTAGACGTTTATTATTTTGGATTTTGCCCTTCATCCTCTAGAGCAAAAAAGCGGGGATATTCATCACCTTCCGTGATAGTTCTAGTTGTAATCTAATCCTGATGGAACTTGGGGATAGTGTTTATGGCCACAATGTCACTGCCAAGTTCGATAATCGGCTGGAGTTGAAGCCCTTTGACTTTTTGAAATTTGAAGATTTTTGTTGTTTACACTTAGTAACTTCAATATTTGTAATCCAATCCTGATGAAACTTGGGGACTGTGTCTCGACCAAGTTAGTTAACCAACCAAATTGCATCTATATTGCGGTAGTTATGGTCCTTAGATTTTTATGCTTCCCAAATATTTTTGCAGGAGCATTACTATAGTTGCCGCTTTGTCTGTCCGGAGCACAACTTCGAAACTACTTATGGACTGCATTGAAACTTCACACAATGATACAGGGCAATGAGAGGCAATGCAGAGCGCAAGAATCATAACTCTGTCTTTATTCAAATTATAGTTGTTGGCCCTTGTTATTTTATACTTATAATTCTTGTCCAGAGCATAACTTCGAAAGCACTTATAGGATTACTTTGAAACTTTTCGCAATGATAGAGGGCAATCAGAGAAAGTTCAAAGCGCAAGAACCGTAACTATGTCCATTCAAACTAGAGTTATTGCCTTTTGTTATTTTATACATATAATTCTTATCTAGAACATAACTACTTATGGAACTGCAATAAAACTTCACATAGTGATAGAGGGCAATAAATCATGATGTGCAGAGCGCAAGAACCATAACTGTGTTTTCATATCGCCCTTTGTAATTTTAGACTTAAAATCCTTGCCGGAGCAGAACTTCATAACTGTTTAAGCGACTGCATTGAAACTTCGCACAACGATAGAGGGCAATAAAAGGAAGTGCAGAGTGCAAGAACCGTAAATCTGTCTTCATTCAAATTAGAGTTATAGCCCTTAGTAAATGTTAGCCTAATAAATTGGCTCCTATGCATTTTTTTTTATTATTCTGACCTTCTATGTAACTGCATATACGCCTATTTCCTTTGTAAAAAACCCGACTGGAAAAAACGCTCCAACACCCATGTGACTTTCGAACGAAATTGAGCAGTTTATCAGACCTGTGCGTAAACCATGATGATAATCTAACAAAATAATGAGTTATTTATCATTTACTTTCGGTTTTATTCTTTTCCGAAGCATATTTTACATAATATATCGGTTTTTCGTAGATCGCTATACATGTGTTTTGACAATATATTGACAAGTGCGCGTCTCTCCCAACTGTTGCATGCGCATGCGCATAAGTACACGAACATTGGATATTTTCCATAGTGGACAACGTGTCACGAAACTGCGTTGTATATAATGTACCTAGTATAAAGCTTTCAAATCTTAGGTTAACAAAAGGTAATGGGCAAAGGGTGCCGGGATATTTATTATATATTACCCCTTCAGACATTCTCCTAATTGAAAATTTAAAAAATCTCGCTTGTTTTATAGCCTGAACTGGGGGAAAAAAACACCTAACCATAGACCTACTGTATGTCCATCACCTAACTTAAGCTTGTTTATTTTGTTTTGTTATGTTCATTTCATTTCGTGTGTATGGGGTGGGGTGATTTTACGGTTGGATTCAGGGGGCGACCCACTAAAAAATCTGTAAAATATGGAAATTTATGTTAAAAAAAAGTAATTATTCTAAATTATTTTGTAAAAGTTACGCCCGCACCCTCCCCACCAAAAGGGCGAGCGAATGGGATTTGTGTTTTATAGAAATTAATTTGTTGTATGTTTGGTGGAGCATTTTTTTATTTTTTTTGACCTTTTTCCCACCTATGAGTGGGAGATTAAATGGGTCACCTTAAGGTGGCTGAAAAAAGCACTCAATTATTTTATTTGAATAATTTACTAGGGCGAGCGGATGGGACATTGTGCATTATAAAAATAAATTGTTGTATGTTTGGTGGAGCTGAACATGGTGATTTTGTTACGAACAAAATAATTGTCACTAGTATTCAAATGAAAGGAAAATAACATCTATAAACACATATTTTTTTTATTCAATACCTAATCTGCTTTTAACAAACCATCATATTCTAGTTTGCAACACTATATAATCATTTTCATTAAAGAGGCTCAACCAGGGATCACCCTAGGATTGAATTTCAATGAGACAAAATGTCCCATTTGCTTGATTTTAATGAGACATTCACCATTTTCATGAAACATTTCGGATGCGAAGCAGAATGACCAGCGGTTGTACGTCGACTGCGCGTAGCGCTGGAGGCTGCTAGGCAGGTCTGGGGGCATGTCGCCCAGAACATTTTTGAAATTTAGATGTGCTTTCCTGCATTCTGGCTCATGCCCAGTAGTGAAAGTAGAAGTTGTTAAAGCATCCGAAATAAAGCGTGACCAACCGTTCCCAACGATCGTCGTCCCAAATGATTGAAGGAATGATGGGGTATTGCTTCTTCAGGGTGCTGGAAAAAGCACCCCATGGTCTATTAATATTGTCTGAGATGGCGTGGAAGGAAGATTTCCCTAACACATTATTTTAATGCGAGAATATCGCGGAATCGCGGCCTGGAGTGATCCCTGCTCTACCTATATCTTTTTGTCCACCAATTGATATAAACTTTACTTAATCATAAAGAGGACTATGAAAAAGGTAAATGGCAATAATAATTCACCCCATGTAATATGCATTTTGCTGGGAAAAAACATGATTGAAAAGATCGGATTTTTGAAATTGTATTCGTTATTGATTTAGACATTTTCCGATCTTATTCATTTACAATCGGAACGGCGAAGAGTTCCGATCGATTTGTTTACTATCGGAACTGCCCCGAATATTTTGTTTTTGTTCAACAGAATCGCATTGCGCATGCCCGAGAAAATCATAAAAACACATAGTTTTCCGGCAGGAATAAACGGCAGGGCAGCATTTTATTCAAGATATTGTTTTGATCATAATTAATAACTTACAGAACAGGAATACGAACCATGTTTCTTCTTATAATACTCATAAAATAGCTTTGTATACATATAAATGCATAAATGCAGTAATATTTAGTATTTAATATTTTACATTAAAAATCGCATAGGTATAGGTAGTGCCTCTTTAACATCCACCTAAAGTCACTGTCTTTTCATTCTAACTTATCAAAAATAGACTTTAACACACAACATCTATAAGGCCAAAACAAATAATACCTGTGTTTCCGGTGGCCCGACCGACCCTAAGGGGCCGACCCTAAAACTTTTTATGAAAAAAAAAAATATATATATATTCGCCGATATATATGGCTTTGACCAAATGTCTCAACATCCGGAATTTATCCGGGAACACCCCGCCCCCCCAAACCCCACCCCCCCACTACCCACCCCACACCGGTTTATGGGATGGCGAGTTGTCTGTTGTCCGTCGTCGTCCGCTAACTTTTGCCTCTTTATATTCTCTTTATTACGATTTGAGAATGAGGAAGAGTCTTGTAAAATAATAAACGAATAAAACAAGTAATTTTAACAATACTTTAAATATAACAAAAATATTACTTTTAAATCGGCATGATACTTGCTCAGAAACTCGCTCGAACGCTTGCTTAAAAAAATGCTCAGACATATGCAAAGACAATTGTGATGAAATGTTTGTTGAACTCAATGTTGAACCTGTTATGGACTCCCCAATAAAACTGTTAATACCATCTGCTGTGGAGCACATTCAAACTGTAAGTAATGCATCAGATACAGTACAGAAGGATGAAACTGGTCCAAATTATGATACTGAAACCAAGTTTGAAACTGATGGTATGTCTGAAAATGAAACATTGGCTGTCCCATATGAGAAAAAGTATTTTGCAACAAGAACAAATGAAAGGAACGATTTACCATTTGGAGCAACAGTAATGCTTTATCAAGGTGATTATTGTTTTTCTGAAATTTTGCATGGTAGCCAGTGTGTTGCAAATGCACTCTCTGCAATCTTGTTCGCCAGTTATTCAGAAGTCGCAAATTCCACAGAAATGGACACCATCCTAAGTTTTGGTGACTGTCTATATCGAAAAATTGTTCAAAATTTAATTGCTAATGACAAATTTAGTAGCCATCTTTTGTGCTTTGATGACTTGCCAGATACAGTTGAAATTCACTCGGAAAATGTTATGATACAGAAAGGAAATATTGTCAGTGGAAATCTCATAGGAAGCATTAAAAGTGTCAATTTAGCTAGACTGCACCTTGCTAATCAGACTGTATTAAATGAGAATTCTTCCGGTTTGATATTTGTTGGTGCAATATGTTCAGCAGTCTTTCATAACAAAGGACTTTTTTATTTTTTGATTCTCATTCCCATGGATAAAATGCACTGTCTGCTCCTGATGGCTCTTCAATATTAGTAGCTTTTGACGTTATTGACGATTTGGTGTCTTATGTATGCATTTTATTCTAGTTTGAACATTGATTTCTCTTCACAGTTTGAAGATTCAAGAGCTTGAAAGTAAACGTAAAGCCTGACATGATCCTTTAGTTACAGCAAAAGAAAAGATTTAAGAGCTAGGAAGTAAATGCAAAGCCAGACAAGATCCTTCAGTTAGGAAGCGACATTTGTCTTCTTCGGCAGGTGACAATCCTGATGTATGCAAAGCACTTTTGTGTGCACCTACTGGAATAGCTGCTTTTCACAGAAGTGGCATGACTATCCACTCAGCATTTCGTATCCCTGCTAGTCAAGGCTACTCAATCAAACAATTAGAATGATATTATTACTTAATGTAATGATTGACAAAGTTTCAATGGTTGGAACCAACATGCTCATTAAGAGATAACCATGCTAAGGTTTTCAATCTGGGACGGTATGTGAGTGGTTTTACGGTCTGAAATTTTGTTTTACGGCGATGCGGTACATACCACATACCGTCAATCTGGGATGGTATGTGAGTGGTTTTACGGTCTGAAATTTTGTTTTACGGCGACGCGGTACATACCACATACCGTCCCAGATTGAAAATCTTGGCATGGTTATCTCGATTCTAATGCTTTTCCATTGAAATGCTACAAATATCAAATAAAATCATACATACACACTTGTTTTTCTATGAAAACTCAAATTCACTGATGCCAGCATTTTGTTTCATCCAATGACGTCGTTTGTAATGCTATGTGACGTCACATATTTTTCAGACGGTAAATCGGGGGTTTGACGGGCGTAAATTTGTAACGTTAGCCAATGGAGCAACGTGTTATTAGCTCTACTGATCAGAGATCAGCAGAGCTTATGCCGTGGTGCGGTGTCCGTCGTCCGTCCGTCCGTCTGTCTGTCCGTCCGTCTGTCCGTTAACTTTTTTTTTTGTAGCGACTACTCCTCTGAAACTACTGAATGGATTTTCATGAAACTTTACAGAAATGTTGCCCATGAAGTCTAGTTGATCCTAGCAAAAATTCATGTAGATGTGAAATCCAAGATGGCCGCCAAATCTAAAAATAGGTTTTTAAAAAACAAGTTTGTAGCGACTACTTCTTGAAAACTCTAAGGGATATTGCTATGGGACTTTTTCTAAAATGATCAGCATGACATGATGTTGGTCCTTGTCGAAAATCGTTTTGATTCGACGTTAAACATGGCTGCCAGCGGCCATCTTTGTTTACATAGAGTTATATAATGAAAACTTGTAGCGACTACTCCTCTGAAACTACTTGACAGATTTTCATGAAACTTCACAGGAATGTTGCTCTTGATGTCTTATTGATCCTAGCAAAATTTCAGGTCGGCCGGAAATTCAAGATGGCCACCACGGCTAAAAATAGATTTTTAAAAAAATAAGTTTGTAGCGACTACTTCTTGAAAACTATAAGAGATATTGATATGGGACTTTTTTCTAAAATGATCAGGATGACATGATGTTGGTCCTTGTCGAAAATCGTTTTGATTCGACGTTAAACATGGCTGCCAGTGGCCATCTTTGTTTACAAAGAGTTATATAATGAAAACTTGTAGCGACTACTCCTCTGAAACTACTTGACGGATTTTCATGAAACTTCACAGGAATGTTGCTCTTGATGTCTAATTGATCCTAGCAAAATTTCAGGTCGGCCGGAAATTTAAGATGGCCGCCACGGCTAAAAAATAGATTTTTAGCTCAACTGATCAGAGATCAGCGGAGCTTATGCCGTGGTGCGGCGTCCGTCCGTCCGTCTGTCCGTAAACTTTTATTTGTAGCGACTTCACAGCTGAAACTACTGGATGGATATTCATGAAACTTTACAGAAATGTTGCCCATAAAGTCTAGTTGATCCTAGCAAAAATTCATGTTGATGTGAAATCCAAGATGGCCGCCAAAGCTAAAAATAGAGTTTTAAAATACAAGTTTGTAGCGACTTCTTCTTGAAAACTATAAGTGATATTGATATGGGATTTTTTCTAAAATGATCAGCATGACATGATGTTGATCCTAGTCAAAAATCGTTTTGATTCAACGTTAAACATGGCTGCCAGCGGCCATCTTTGTTTACATAGAGTTATATAGTAAAAACTTGTAGCGACTTCTTCTCTGAAACTACTTGGCGGATTGTCATGAAACTTTACAGGAATGTTGCTCTTGATGTCTAATTGATCCTAGAAAAATTTCAGGTCGGCCGGAAATTCAAGATGGCCGTCACAGCTAAAAATAGATTTTTAAAAAATAAGTTTGTAGCGACTACTTCTTGAAAACTATAAGTGATATTGATATGGGACTTTTTCTAAAATGATCAGCATTACATGATGTTGATCCTATTCAAAAATCGTTTTGATTCAACGTTAAACATGGCTGCCAGCGGCCATCTTTGTTTACATAGAGTTATATAGTAAAAACTTGTAGCGACTACTCCTCTGAAACTACTTGGCGGATTGTCATTAAACTTTACAGGAATGTTGCTCTTGATGTTTAATTGATCCTATCAAAATTTCAGGTCGGCCGGAAATTCAAGATGGCCGTCACAGCTAAAAATAGATTTTTAAAAAATAAGTTTGTAGCGACTACTTCTTGAAAACTATAAGTGATATTGATATGGGACTTTTTCTAAAATGATCAGCATGACATGATGTAGATCCTTGTGGAAAAATATTTTGATTCGACGTTAAACATGGCTGCCAGTGGCCATCTTTGGTTACATAGAGTTATATAGTAAAAACTTGTAGCGATTACTCCTCTGAAACTACTTGACGGATGTTCATGAAACTTCACAGGAATGTTGCTCTTAATGTCTAGTTGATCCTAGAAAAATTTCAGGTCGGCCGGAAATTCAAGATGGCCGCCACAGCTAAAAATAGATTTAAAATAAATAAGTTTGTAGCGACTACTTCTTCAAAACAATAAGAGATATTGATATGGGACTTTTTCTAAAATGATCAGTATGACATGATGTTGGTCCTTGTCGAAAATCGTTTTGATTTGACCTTAAACATGGCTGCTTTGTTTACATAGAGTTATATAATGAAAACTTGTAGCGACTACTTCTTTGAAACTACTTGACGGATTTTCATGAAACTTCACAGGAATGTTGCTCTTAATGTCTTATTGATCTTAGCAAAATTTCAGGTCGGCCGGAAATTCAAGATGGCCGCCACGGTTAAAAATAGATTTTCAAAAAACAAGTCTGTAGCGACTACTTCCTGAAATCAAAATCAATCAGTAGAGCTTCAAGGTCATTGACCTCTTGTATAATAGTTGCATTAGAATATATACTTATTAATCAGCGGCTTCAACAGATTAAAGGTTCATCTTCATTTTTTGGCGGTGTTCACATGATCTGATTGGTGACTTGTTTCAATTAAAACCTGTCATGGATGGATGGGTTTTTGAAAATTTGAAAAACAACTTTGATCCTCTTGCAACAAATTTGTGGCAGGAATTATTTGTAATGCATGAACTTGAAGAAATCATAAGACAAAAAAATGACAAGGACTTTGCGGAGATCTTGAATAGGTTACGTGAGGGAAAGCGCCAGTGTGTACTCGTTCAACAGAAAGCCTTTCAGTTATCACCTAGGTAAAAGTTATTACAACAGCTTTGGATGTTATAGTAGGAGATGGTAATGAAGCTGTAAAAGAGCAACTCATTTCTAGGTTACCAAATGATGCTTCAAAGACGGCTGGTTTGCAGAAGAAACTTGGTATAGCAGTTGGGATGACGTATGACGTGTGCAAATCTTGACGTTAATGATGGACTAGCCAATGGTTCAGTTGTTGTATCCAATTAATAGGAAGCAAACAACAGAATACAGACAGACCAAGAATTGGTTGGTTAAACTTTATGATAAAAATGTAGGTTCTGAATGGCGTGCCAAATACAGACATTTATATCATATTAGTATTGATGCTTCTTGGACACTCATTTTTGATATCAAAAGAAACTTTGTTTACTTGCGAAAGACATTTCTGAGGATTCAATTTCCCCTTCGCCAGTCTACAGCCAAAACAGTTCATAAATCGCAAGGTGACACTTTGAGTGAAGTTGTTATTAACATGTCTGGCACACGGGTCTTTTGTCATGCTCATTACGTTATTCTGAAAGATATCAGTGTCAGAAAAAGTCAAACAAGAAATGACAAGGTTATGAAATAAACAAGTTCTTGCTTTGTGTTAATTGCTCCATTATATCAAATTCAATACACTCTGGCAAAACTTGTGTTTTTGAATACTCGATCTTTGAAAAGTCAAAAAGATGACATTTTTCAGGAACCAAATGTTCAAGATTCAAGCATGGTTTGTCTTGTTGAAACATGGCATACTGCTACAGATGAAATGCATTCTTTGATATCAGCTATTCAGAGCAGATGGGTACCAAAGTGGGAACACAAGGCCTCATCAGCGTATTGCATTGTATTTTAAAGAAGGTATCTCTGTTGTGCAAAACAAAACACTCGTTCAACAAGATCTTGAAATCGTTCTAACAGAACTTTTGTTGGACATGAGAAGAATAATTGTTGTTACATTATGCAAGTCTCCCTCATGTTCAATAAGTTCATTGAGAAAATACTCGACTTTGTGCCACCAGTCACATACAATACAGAATTTGTAATTCAAGGCGACTTTAATTCTAATATTTTACAAGAACATACAGTCAGTACCTTTATTGAAGAACAATTTCATTGCAAGCAGGTTGTTCAAAAAGCAACTCATGATTCAGAATCTCTTATTGATCATGTTTACCCAAACATTGCGTCCATCAACAATGAAGTGATAGAGTGTGTTTGGTCAGATCATGCCTTAGTTTATTCTGCAATAGCTCTTAAAGTCTTTCATCACACATTGCATCTAGAAATAAACAGCTTTGACTTCAAATAACACATCAGTTTCATAAGTACGACTGTATTCTTCAACCCACCAGCATAAACAATTATTCCTACTTGCTGCATACTGCAGTCAGTAGGAATAAGGCGGTTTATATCAGAAATGGGTTGACCGCCACTTTTCAGTATATACAGTCAAACCTGGTCAAGAGACCACCTCTATTAAGAGACCATCTGCTGCAGTAGATCACCATTTCATATCCCAACTGTATTGTTTTACCACCTGTGCTAAGTAATCAATGTTTGATGCTTTGAGTGGTCTCTTCATAAACTTGGTCTCTAAACACAGGTTTGACTGTACTTTAATTGTTAACTGACCACATCAATGCATTTGTTATTGTGAACTTTTATATTAAAAAGATTTTGTTTTATTTATTAAAGTTAGGCATTCATATATTTGTTTATGCCCCCACCACCTAATGGTGAGGAGGCATATAGCATTAGACATGTCTGTCCATCCCGAAAGGTTTGTGTGTCTATCTCCTACCATAGTTTTCAACCAATTGTTTCTAAACATTACAGGATGGCTACTTATGATCTCAAAATATGCACGTTGATTTGCCAACAAAATCGACCCTGTATTACCGGAGTTACGGCTCCTTTTTATTCAATGTTTTATGTTTTTTGCGGATTGTTTCAATGGGGGCATCCATGTCCCATGGACACATTCCTAGTTTAAACTGTATACTGCATCACAAAATAAAGTGGGGGCTATATGTAATCATTCTGTCTGTAACGTTGCATGGCTTCCCATAACACATTTTTGCCACGTCACGCCTCAAAACATTTTGATTACTTTCACTCTTCAAACAAAATAACCTATACTGTGTTGATGAGCCGTTAAACAACTTTCAATTTTATTCATTTCTTCAAACAGTCTTGAATGGGTTGTTCCCAAACTTCATATATATAAAACAACTGATAACCTTATATGTCCCTCTAAATCACCCATTGTTGATTTCCTAATTTAGTTCTAGTTGAATTTACATTTTATTGATGCTAGGAATGACGGTTATTGTTATAATGGTCATTAAATATTGTACTTTGTTAACTGTACCGTGAGTGAACAAAAGGTTAAAAAACAATGAGTTCCATTTTTCTTACATACTGTATTATAGGATTAAATATACCATTTACACTATACTATCAATAATTAGTAACATGCAAATATTCATAATTAACTTGTGACAAATTGTATCCACCCTGTTTAAATTTAGTAGTTTGATTATTAGTGAGGCAATGTCCACCACCGATTTGGGACTCAATAGGTGAAAGGTCAGGGTCACTGTAAACTGATAATAATTATTTTTTTGTACATCTTAAAGGGACACACGTCAGTTTTGAAGTTGTTATCAAACATAAAACTTAATCTAATATCATTAATGATTTTGACTTAAATCCGCATGCATATATATATATATATATATATATAAAGAAAATGAGCAATTTAATTTTATCTTGGATATTCTGCTGTAGGGTTAAATTATATATTAGCAGGGCGATATCATTAACAATAAGTAACAACAATTAGTAACATGCAAAAAAAGATTGTGTTGAACTTTTCTAATAATTAAGAAATAATAAATATGTACCTGTGTTTTATCGGTGAATAAAATACAGTTAGGAGTTCGGATGCCTAGTAATTAAATCACGAGTGCGTTACAAGTGATTTAATTACTCGCATCCAAACGATGTATTTATTATTTCGATTCGAACAACAATAACCTCATTGTTTACGCTATTGTTGGGGCACTATATATCATCACGGAGGTAAAGGTAATCCGGCTGCTATGTTTTACAGGCTGCTCCATTGGGCACCCCCGTATGCAAAATTCTGCGATTCAATACACTAAGTAGTCAAGTGACAAACAATTAAGTCATTGCTTATGTCATAAAATGCGCTGTAGGACGTCAAACGTTCTCATCTTGTTCAAGATGCTTATTAATGTTATATGTACCGATGCATATGCTGGGTTTATATCGGGGGGTGTGCACGGTTTGGGAGCGTGGCAAGTTTGCTGTAATTAACATTTCATTAAAATTACTGTTGAGTTTGACTTCGTGACGTATATTTACCAAGAGACGTCATGTAACATGGCGCTTCCAACGGATGAAATATACGCCGGGAATTAATGGAACAGCTGTATTTTATCGTAGAGTAACATACAGCTGTCTCTCTTCTTTGTGTATATGAAAGACTGCGGAGGTCGTGTTAGAATATGTGATAATGAAATATGGAAATTATGTAGAAAAACTTAAATGACTGAGTTTAAAGACAGTCCAGATTATCACGTGTCTCTTTAAATATGAGAGCTGTTCTAGAAGTTTTAAGATAATATAACGATAAAACATGATTGATTAGACAAATAACAGACCTTGTATACTAGGTAGTATTATTTTCAACTTTATATATGTTAACTTGTTCAGCTTGATAAGTTTACTTGTATTATCATTTTGCTGTATAACTACACAAAGTTTGGTGAAGACGACGTGAAAGACTGTAAAACGGAGATAGCGATATGGTCAGATTTCAAGCACCTGGTCTGTGAACACTTTCAATATAGACAACAAGGATTCTTGATATTACCAAACATTCAAACATTGGTAATATTAAATTGTTTTACTTGGTAACAGACAGTTGAAGAACATAGTTTTACAACAACTTTGTCACATAAACCTTGAGAGAAGAACTTTAATTGCCATTAAAAAAGGGCTGGCGTGGCACAGTCGGAGTCTGGTAGCCTCGTCCATCGGATGGGGACGTAAAGCGGGCGGTCCCGTGTATCGGTCTCATCCGAGCACGTTAAAGAACCATAGGAATCTATTCGATAATAAGAGTAGTGCAGGTACCCGGATTCCTGTGTATCCTTCCCCTCTCTCTGGGGCGGCTCTAAATAACCTGTACTGTGTTGATGAGCCGTTAAACAACATTCAATTCCATTAAAAAACACGAGAAAAATGGTCCTATAGAAACCACAGCATCCTAATGCAATGACATCTTACACCCGCATTGTACTACAAAGAGGAAATTAAATATACAGTGAAAAGGACAGTAACACAAGACAACTAGTGGTTAAGACTAGGTTATCGACTTGGCACAGTCAGTAGGCAGATATAGAAATGACAGTTTTGAAGTTACAGTATATTTCTCGGAAAAAAACAGTTTTGCCAAAGTCAATATTGTTTCCGTGTTAAGCTTATGGTTCAGCAAGGTTGATGAACATACAATGATCGGACATATTGTAAACTGGAGCAATATCAGGATGTGAACATGAAAGAAGTCGTTCCACAAACAGAATATATTGACCAGTTAGTTCCAGAACTGTGGTAATTGTTTACATATGAAGATATAATATATTCCGAGCTATGAAAGGAAATATGTAGTGTTTTGTTCTAGTATTACTGACGCATCATCGGTAGGGCAAACAACTTCAAGTGTGATAATTCTAAGTTTCCAAGGTTGCACAAGAACAATTATGCTGTAATACCTATTGCTTAAAATATCGTATTGTTCAGCAAGATTTATACAAAAATGATAAAATTTGTTAATATTAATGTTTGTCTATTATACTTACAACAACATTACAATTGCAATAACTCAACTTGCCTTAATCCACGAATTGAAAAAACTTTCCCAAATCCCCTTCCGGGATTCCCGGAACCAAGAGAGCCGCCAAATACACCTGTAAATGCAGAGTTACCTCCTCTTTCTGCAAATAAGACCTACATTTAAGGAGGGGTGGGTAGTTAATGTTGTCGTAAGTATAATAGACAAATATTAAAATTAACAAAATTTATCATATTGGTCTATAGATAATTTATGACAACATTACAATTGTGACTTTATCACAAGAGCTGGGGTGGAATAATGTAACCTGTTATGAGTGCCCAAATATGTCAAGGGGATTTGAACAACTCTGAACAACAAGTAACAAAGCAAGATCAAACCTGCTCTAATCACAAGAAATTAAAGCAGATGAGAGCATGAACCCAAGCAACTAACACTCACCATAGTGTACACTGGGATCCTGCCTGGCGACAGAGCCAGTAGGAGGAGCCTCTAAAACTTCTTAGATGGGCAGATGAACATTACAAGGTGGATATGGCACCCTCATAAGTCCTTCAGTTTGGTCAAGGACAAAGAAGTCCACCACCATCTAAAATCATAATCGACAATTTCAAGCAAATCTATGGAACAGAAAATTGCTGGTATTACATAGATCATCTAAATAAGTATCAACCACTTGATTCCATACTTACAATAACAGCTTCATAACTAAGCTGTAAATGTAACCAAACTAGATAAAAAATAACTGTGTGAAACATAGATAACTATAAACAATATGTATAAACCAAACATATTTGGAACATTGTGGTATGAAGTGCTTACAAACCAAGATAAGTAAAATAATAAATAAAACTATAATTGATTTGTATACCTACCGTTATAGACTTAGGCAAGGCCAAGTCAGCTAACTGTAGAGCAGCACAACCCCATGACTGACTGGGTAGCAAACACTGGACCCAGTGAAAACAATATGTAAGATAGAACCAAACAAATAATTTGTGAATTTTAAGGAAATAAAGGCTCTGACTTGTGCAGCCTTATTGGAATTATAATTAGGTATATACCCAGACAAAACACAATCAATTTGTTACTGGAATCTCTCTAGACAGGAGTTCAAAGAGATCCCTTTAGTAGCATGAGAGCCAGTGTATTAGCCAGCCAACCGTGCCGCCGTCTTTTGCACGGCCGTTTTTGAAAAATCGCAGCCAATATTTTGAGTGGCTGGGGTAAAAAAAAATAAATATATATATAATTTTTAGCTCTACTGATCAGAGATCAGCAGAGCTTATGCCGTGGTGCGGAGTCCGTCGTCCGTCCGTCCGTCTGTCCGTCTGTCCGTCTGTCCGTCTGTCTGTCCGTAAACTTTTATTTGTAGCGACTTCACAGCTGAAACTACTGGATGGATATTCATGAAACTTTACAGAAATGTTGTCCATAAAGTCTAGTTGATCCTAGCAAAAATTCATGTTGATGTGAAATCCAAGATGGCCGCCTAAGCTAAAAATAGAGTTTTAAAATACAAGTTTGTAGCGACTTCTTCTTGAAAACTATAAGTGATATTGATATGGGACTTTTTCTAAAATGATCAGCATGACATGATGTTGATCCTAGTCAAAAATCGTTTTGATTCAACGTTAAACATGGCTGCCAGCGGCCATCTTTGTTTACATAGAGTTATATAGTAAAAACTTGTAGCGACTTCACAGCTGAAACTACTGGATGGATATTCATGAAACTTTACAGAAATGTTGCCCATAAAGTCTAGTTGATCCTAGCAAAAATTCATGTTGATGTGAAATCCAAGATGGCCGCCAAAGCTAAAAATAGAGTTTTAAAATACAAGTTTGTAGCGACTTCTTCTTGAAAACTATAAGTGATATTGATATGGGACTTTTTCTAAAATGATCAGCATGACATGATGTTGATCCTAGTCAAAAATCGTTTTGATTCAAAGTTAAACATGGCTGCCAGCGGCCATCTTTGTTTACATAGAGTTATATAGTAAAAACTTGTAGCGACTTCACAGCTGAAACTACTGGATGGATATTCATGAAACTTTACAGAAATGTTGCCCATAAAGTCTAGTTGATCCTAGCAAAAATTCATGTTGATGTGAAATCCAAGATGGCCGTCAAAGCTAAAAATAGAGTTTTAAAATACAAGTTTGTAGCGACTTCTTCTTGAAAACTATAAGTGATATTGATATGGGACTTTTTCTAAAATGATCAGCATGACATGATGTTGATCCTAGTCAAAAATCGTTTTGATTCAACGTTAAACATGGCTGCCAGCGGCCATCTTTGTTTACATAGAGTTATATAGTAAAAACTTGTAGCGACTACTTCTCTGAAACTACTTGGCGGATTGTCATGAAACTTTACAGGAATGTTGCTCTTGATGTCTGATTGATCCTAGAAAAATTTCAGGTCGGCCGGAAATTCAAGATGGCCGTCACAGCTAAAAATAGATTTTTAAAAAATAAGTTTGTAGCGACTACTTCTTGAAAACTATAAGTGATATTGATATGGGACTTTTTCTAAAATGATCAGCATTACATGATGTTGATCCTAGTCAAAAATCGTTTTGATTCAACGTTAAACATGGCTGCCAGCGGCCATCTTTGTTTACATAGAGTTATATAGTAAAAACTTGTAGCGACTACTCCTCTGAAACTACTTGGCGGATTGTCATGAAACTTTACAGGAATGTTGCTCTTGATGTCTAATTGATCCTATCAAAATTTCAGGTCGGCCGGAAATTCAAGATGGCCGTCACAGCTAAAAATAGATTTTTAAAAAATAAGTTTGTAGCGACTACTTCTTGAAAACTATAAGTGATATTGATATGGGACTTTTTCTAAAATGATCAGCATGACATGATGTAGATCCTTGTGGAAAATTATTTTGATTCGACGTTAAACATGGCTGCCAGTGGCCATCTTTGGTTACATAGAGTTATATAGTAAAAACTTGTAGCGACTACTCCTCTGAAACTACTTGACGGATGTTCATGAAACTTCACAGGAATGTTGCTCTTGATGTCTAGTTGATCCTAGAAAAATTTCAGGTCGGCCGGAAATTCAAGATGGCCGCCACAGCTAAAAATAGATTTAAAATAAATAAGTTTGTAGCGACTACTTCTTCAAAACAATAAGAGATATTGATATGGGACTTTTTCTAAAATGATCAGTATGACATGATGTTGGTCCTTGTCGAAAATCGTTTTGATTTGACCTTAAACATGGCTGCTTTGTTTACATAGAGTTATATAATGAAAACTTGTAGCGACTACTTCTTTGAAACTACCTGATGGATTTTCATGAAACTTCACAGGAATGTTGCTCTTAATGTCTTATTGATCTTAGCAAAATTTCAGGTCGGCCGGAAATTCAAGATGGCCGCAACGGTTAAAAATAGATTTTCAAAAAACAAGTCTGTAGCGACTACTTCCTGAAATCAAAATCAATCAGTAGAGCTTCAAGGTCATTGACCTCTTGTTGTTTTTCCTAAACAACACTTCCAAACTCTTACTTTCTTAATATTGTTATGTTTGTATACATTTATAGAAGAAAGGTGATCTTACATATGCACCTTTTCACCTTTATCTGTGAAAATAAATTACCCAAGGGACACCCACTAGTCGCAAAGTGGCGCGTAACGTGTGTTAGCAAATTATTTTGCGCACCCTGTTTGCATATTTGCACACCCAGTTCTTGAATTTCTGCCTAATACACTGATGAGAGCGATGACTCTTCAGTTCCCAGAATGGGCTCACTAAATCTGAGCCACAAGGCTAAGGCTAAAAGAAAAATAGTCTAAAGTGTTGTCTAAGTTTAACCTAAAGGTTCAAAGGAGGGCCGGACATCAGAAAGTCAATTAGGAGGCCAAAAGAGCCACTTTAAACTTCTAAGTATTCTAAACCAAGAAGGGGAGAGATATAAGCTCAAATGGGGAGAGAAGAAAAACTCTGACTATGGTCAAAGTGTAAACAAGCACTTCGCTACACTATTCTGCCCAGCTAAACCTCTGTGCCCTCAGAGTAAACCAGTGAAGGACCTACTAGAGGTACACTTATGTGAGCAACTATTACAGAAAAACAAAAGTCTGAAGATGTTGTTTGAATAGACAAACATGAGGATGCCTACTGATTTGGAATGAAGGATAGTGGCAGAGGTAGACTGTAAACCC